>JACJUY010001433.1:72439-95698 GCA_014220935.1 Platorchestia sp. MABIK | reverse complement strand
TGATCCTGAGCTTCCTGGAAAACCAGGGGACCCAAAGCTTCCTGATCCTGAGCTACCAAGGGAACCAGACGATCCGAATTTTCCTGGAGTTCCCTTGATGCCAGATGAACCTGTAGACCCATAACTACCAGAAGACGCAGGGCTTCCTGGAGATCCTGGGATACCTAGAGAACCTGTAGATCCAAAACTTCCAGGAGCACCTTGAATACCTAAAGAGCCTGGTGATCCAAAACTGCCTGAAGTAGCTGGACTTCCTGCTGATCCTGAGCTTCCTGGAGAACCAGGAGATCCAAAGCTTCCAGGTGACCCGAGGCTTCCTTGTGGCCCAGAACTACCAGCAAAGCCTGGCTGAGTGTAACTTCCCCCCGTTGAACTCGAAGAACCAAAATTTCCCGATAATGAGCCTGGAGATGCTGGACGTCCAGGCCCAGCCTGAGAATAACTTCCTCCACCTGAACCAGAGCTACCAAATGACCCTGTAGAACCAACGCTTCCCTTTGAAAAAGAGCTTCCTGGTGAACTAGCAGGTCCAATACTACCGGAAGTGCCTGAACTTCCGGGAGATCCAGGTTGGGCGAAGCTACCGCCAAATGTTCCAGACGAAGCAGAGCCAAAGCTGCCTAGATTTCCATGAGAAGTTGGCTTACCAGCGCCTGAACCAGAAAATCCAATCGTTCCAGAAGCACTCTGCGTTCCTTGAGACAAACTGCCGGAGCCACCAGACGGAGAATATCCGCCGGTTTGAGACCCAGTTGACTTAATTCCTGAACTTGAAGCCAGATTGTTGACAAATGAACTGCTTGAGGACGTTGAATGAGACCCAACGGTATCAGCAGGACGAGACTGCGTGAATGAACTTCCAAAGGCACCACCTGATGGAGAGACATTTTCGTTAAAAGTTATTGGTTCTGTTCCGATTGCAGCTGGTAGTTCTCCTGGGGCTGCGTCTGATTTAATTGAAGAATGTGAGTTCAAGTTTTCTTCCTGCGCAGTGCCCGATTGCACATTTTGTGCGTTAGTGTGAAATACCTCATTTAAAGTTGAAATTAATGATTCTTGATCTAATAAATTTGGCTTCAATGGTTCACTACTTTCAACTGGAACGTTTTTGCTAGGAGGTAGATATCCTTCTTGAGGTGCAGGAACATTAACAAACGCACCACCTAGAGGGGATGGAAAAGTTTCTGAGTGTGATCCAGGAGATAATTCTTCTGTGAATGAAAAAGCTTGTTCTACAGTTTCTCCAGGAGATCCCGTATGATTGATATCGATTAAACTGCCCTGATTACTGGGAACGGACTTAATTTGTTCAGGGGCTTCCGGATGGGGGGCTCCAACATTACTTTCAGGCAAAGGTGAAAACTTACTGGGTGCTGAATCAACTCCTGGAACTACAATACTTGAGATGCTAGAGCCACTGTTCGCGGAGGGTTTTTTCTCCTCTTTTACATTTGGCGGAATAAAACCATCAGTCAATGATGGAGTCTCTAAGCCAAAAGGACTCGATGGCAACGCAACATCTGCTTCAAAATAATTTGTTCCTGTGGTAGCAGAAGGAAACTTGCTAGGCGCTGATAACGATTGAGATGGCTCAGATTTAATATCGCTAAATGCTTCACTAGAAATCGCTTGAGTGCCGTCAGTAATTTGATGGTCACCCGAGAATGCATTTGGAGTAGAACCATCATTTGCTTGGAAGGAACTTCCAGAACCCGACTGATCAGAATCAATGGAGCTACTTAAGTGAGATGTCGTTACTGTAGTATCGCCTTTAAAAACCGTGCTAATGGCACTTTCGGGGGAATTAATTAATTCAGGAGAAACGACACTTTCAGGAACTGATACAGATGAGCTCTCAGAAGGAGGAAGATATTCGTTAACACCGTCAAAGTTCACAGGATTGAAAGACACTTTCGAGCCAGGGGCTACAGATTGGGGACCGGAATGTTGGGTTGGGTTAGTCTGAAGCCCACTTGACCCATCCTCATTATTCGGAAAGCTGTTCTCAAAACCCACACTTTCTGATGACTGTCCATAGCTAGTTGGCAGACTTTCTTCTTCATTTGCATTTGTACTTCCTCCGTTCACATGGAGAAAAAGTGTTGAAGACGATTTATCATCATTAAAAATAACACCATCAATTTTGGCACCTTCAGAAAGGAAATCGGGTTTACCTGGAGCATGCTCATCTGGTGAAGTAGAATCAAAGTGATCTTTTTCGCTTATTTTCCCAGGAAAGGAAGATTGATCATGCTCTGCAGCGGAGGAAATAAAACTTCCCGGAAGAGGACCAGAAGGTATGCCATCAGAAGAAACGGACGCAGCATGCTCGTCAGGATTTAATAGGAAAGATCCAGTGCCAGAAAGAGATCCAAGCTGCTCATTATGATTAGGTGAAAGAACAGGCTCTTTTACATAGGCAGGCTCATTTAAATTAGCATGGGCAGAAGAAAATTCACTTGATGATGGATTAAAAAGACCTTGATTTGAAGAAAGATTTGAATCCTGGAGACTTTGAGTTCCAGTCAAAACAGACGAAGAAGTTTCTGAGTTAACAGATGTACCTGAATAAGTGTCACTGAATGAATCAAAATTTTGAGGATTTTCAGATGGATTAGGGTGATTGTTCGATTGAGTATCAAAAGAGCTAGTGTGGACATTAAAATTTTCATTTCCGATAGCGGCTGAAGTTAATGGAGAACCAGAGGATGCAATATCATAATTAGCGTCGCTCGCAGGCAATTCTCCATGAGTAAATGAGGAAGAAACTTCATTTATAGGTGGGTTATCAGCGACTGAATGCGATATACCAGAGTCACGATGAAAGTCTTGAATTAGAGGAGGTGAAGTATTTACAAAATGCGTTCCGAGCGAGATGTCAGGAGAGTGCAAAATAGAGCCAGTATTAGCTTGAGAAGGAGACGAACCGGATTGTTGTGAAGTCAAGGTAGAAATCACTCCAGGCACAGTGTAGCCTGGGGTTACTCCGCAGCAAATCATGTCACCTCCGCAATTCTGCAAGTTGTTCTGTAACATAGGAATGAACATTAAACATGTCATCTATCAATCCCTAATTCTTTTTCATAATGCTAAGACGTAAAAGCGTAACCAAACTCAAAACGATATTTCACTTAACTAATAAATGTAACACACAACGAGAATGATAATTACAAAAGCAGTCATGTAACGCTAAAGCTCTAATACAGTCACGTAAAGCTTTTATACTTCACCTGGCCAAAGGGCTTTTTCTTGCTCTTGTCGATGATGCCAGTACCATCAATGATGACCTGTCCGTTCCGGCACAGTTGCCAGTGGACGCACACGAAGTCTCTGGGGCAGATGCCCATAGGCCCAACAATGTTGTTGCTGATGGGCTGTTGACCGGATGGGAAAGATCCCGGGAATTTGGTCCCCGACACAGGCCGCCCTCCGATGCCTCCTGGCGCTGGTTTGCCTCCACCTGACGAAATGAATCCTCCAAGTTGGCCGCCTGCTGAAGAAGGCCGACTTCCCGCTCCCACGAACGGGTTGTTGCTTTGCCACCAGTAGCCTCCTGAGCTTCCAGCGCTTACCACCTTCTTTCCTCCAACTCCCGATCCTCCTTGTCCTCCAGCAACACCTTCAAAATCAAAATAAATTAGGTCGCCTAAAATGTAAATCTATAAATATAACGTCATCACTTAGTTCGTTTTAGCTTCAAGAAATTACATCACTATTGTCCCGATGAGTTTTCAAGTACGACGTAGGCCACTACGAGCAACATAGGCTGATACGAGCAACTGATGATGCGAATTAAGGAAATATTTAATGTTATACCGATCAGAAAACATATATATGAAGGATAATGTGTCGGAAGCGCACTATAAAGATCATATAATAATATGTATTTTGTTATTCATATACGTCTTTCTGCATTTTAGTTTTTAAATGAAAATGGTGCTACACCTAATAGAAATTATGCATAATTTTGCGTATCTTGGCATTCCTAATAATTATTTTCTTAAATAATTTTTCGCATGAATGATTCTTTGACTTATTTGACGTATAATTAGTAGAGTTAATTAATATTTCACCACAAATCATGAATGATCATGAAGATTTAGCTTGAGAAGCATTCCAACTAAAAACACTCATTAACATCCTTTCTTTGAGATTTCGTCACAGGGGACAAATTAGACTTCACAGTATCTCTCATCGATCATACCTATTGCTGTTCAGGAATGTTCTCGACATTTGGTGCAAATGCTCAGTCCAGCTGAAGCCAAGAGACTCGTCACACTGCATTTCATTGTTTGATTGAAGAAAGAAATGTCACATCAACAAAATTGATTTACCTAAAATAACAAGAAAATATTTTCATATTCAGTGATTTTGAGCGAGCTCAGTCGTTGAACCTTTAGGGTAATATAGTCATTTTTGCCCTTGTTTCTATTTAACCAAATTTAGAAATTTGTTCGTTGGCAAAACTAAGACTTGTAGGTACCAGTGAGCATTATGCAATAACTTATTTTCCAAAAGAAAATCAAACAAAATTGCATCACATGATAGAAACCCGCCCTACTTTAACTCATTTCTTAAATTCTCAAATTCAAGGAGTGGGATTTTCATATCATTTTGTTGTGAAACGGAATTTTTCAGGGTTATGTGCATGGGAAACTGTTATGAACCCGCTCTTCTTTGGCTCAATTCTCAAATTCAATGAAGTGGCATTCTCACTTCATTTCATCGTCAAACGCAAATTTGTTGGTTATTGGAATCTCACCGGGGGCAAAGATTCCTCCAGCACAGCCCCAGCTGCCGGGGGCGCAGCCTCCCACGCTCCTGCTCTGGCCGCTGTGGCGGCTGGTGCTGTAGCCAGTCGCTGCAGCCACCACCAGCGCCGCAACGCACAACCGCATCTGACCGTCAAAGATCGAATTATTGTTCCACTGAGAATAATAATAATTATTTTGCCACAGCAAATTTCAGATTCAGGAGGCAACGAGTAAATTGTTCGCAGTTCTGCTTCCCAATAGGGTACAAAGTCAAAGAAAACGCAGAACACAAGGAGCTTAAGAGTATAAAATAAGTTTTATTATAGAGCAGCTAGGTCTTTGAAATTGAGTCAAATGCCAGTCGAAAATACTATGATCTTCAATTGTAAAAATGCAGAATGAAACCAACCAATCTGCAAAGTACAGGCTGTTTTTGGAGCTTTAGAATTTATGAAATCAACAATTTTTAAAAATCTTCGGCTTTTGAGTTCTGTGTCCTACTTTGATACAGTGTGAAAAACTGCTCTATATTGAATAGATGTACAATGCAGATTATTTTGTAGGCCTGTAGTACGTGAATTATCTCAATTATATCCCCCGCCTAGCAGGCGAGTGAGTTAGAAGAATAGATTCGAAATTGGAGAAACAGCATAAAGCGACACACTAAATTCAAAGCAGAAGAAGCCAACAATTTTAATTCTTGTCCCATGTCAGACACAGTTTTGGTTTCATTTATATAGTTGCACGTATTTCCACATTCATTTTATTTATTTTGCAGTTATATTGTCTTTGAGTTTGTTTTAATTGTCATAAGGTCTCCATAATTTATTTTTGAGGCACAGCAAATCACAGCGAAGGAAATCCCTTGTTATTTTCGATTAAAGTATGAAGCATAGTGTTAATGTCAATACTTACTGAAGATATACAATCACTCTTCCTGACTCACTGCACCAAAATGATAATTTAGGTCAACTTCTCGCAGGACATAATTTTCTAAATTCACTGCTTCATTAATCTTCCACACCAGAGGCTGGCCAGAAGTACTCAAATATTTTGTATCAAAGGGAATTTATACGGAACCTTGATAAACAGAATCTCACGTTGGGGCGTTCTTTTATTATTCATCCTGTAAACTCTAAAGCCTTCCTCCCTGTGGGATGTTCCCTATAGCCTATGGATATAGCTTACATAGCCTATAGAGATATAGCTTCAGATTATGACATGAAGAATTTATCTTCATAATTTCAATATCTAAACGACTGTCAAATTGTTATTTTTCCCATAGCAATAGAGAAATCTTACTGTAATCGGCATGCAAATTATGAACGAGATGAATTCTAAACTCACCATCTTCACAGCTAAGTTCCTTTGGAGCTCAATCCGTGAAGTAAGGCTGCCGGAGCTGTTCCTTTGGGCAGGAAATGATTTCAGTTAATTTCTCTGATAAATGCAACGTCTGGTTGATTTATAAATATTGTCGTGCAAATCCAACTCAAACACGCCACAGTTTTGTTCAAAGAAACATCGCTAGTAGAGACAAACTCATGTCTCTAACAGAAATGTGGCCAGGCATTGAGGAAATGTCCGTCAAAGGAACGTAATGGGTCTTGAAAACACCGTTGAAATATCTCTTAATATCAAAAATATCTTTAAATCATTGGTGCGGAAAAGGCAGAAATGTGTCGCAAAGTACACACATCAGGTGCCATTCAAGTACCTATTAACGGAAGCGAACGTGCATAAAGTTGTCAGAGGCACTTGAGGAATTAGCACTGACTCCAATCTGATCAACAATATGAAATTAATTTTCTAAGAAAAGTCTCCACCATGTGAAAAAGTCTCGAACAACAGCTATAACTTATGATGAAATTACAGGTCTCCTTCTCAAATTATGGTACTCAACTGTGAATAAAAATAACCTAGAATTTATTCTCAAATTTTTTACCAAGTCACCCTCAAAAATTCTTAACTAATTTTATAATTAAATCTAACTTCTTTTCTTTAAGTTTCTCTTTCTCGACTGTACTTCTCCAAGGAAAGAAATATAATAAAGTTATTTGAGCCAATCATCGGGCGCTAGAGATTTTGTGTTTAATTAAAATATTACCAATGCCGTTTTCGACATTTAGAGCATAATATTTGAAAGTAGTCGGGCTATTTTAATGCTTTAAATAGAAATAATACTCCAGTGGATCGTTTTCTTTGCACTGTTGAGGTCACCGTTAGACAAAGATCTCTCATCAAATCTGTGTCTTTGGGAGTGCCATTCGTCACCTTCAAAGAGAATGCTTGAATGATCAACGAAGTGAGAACATAAATCTTACCGTCTGATAATTGTGTTACTATGAGGCAGCAAGAAGTCAACCTTGGAGTGGAACGCTATAGCCACCTGATTCTCTTACACTCCCACAACCACTAACTGCAGACGCCGTGCTGGCCCTTATATACCTTGCCGAGGTCTCTGCAGCGTCTGCTTGAGGCGGTGCCTTCTTCCTTCAGAGCATCGTTTTTTTGCCCTGAGCTCTGAACCGCAGCCTCCTGCAATGTAACCGTACACCGGAACTACAACTACACGGCGGTACTCTGGGGAATTTGACGCAGTCTTGGAAGATGCTAACTTCCAGTGCTGTATTGCTATGCTTTGCTTTTGCTTAGTCATGACGTCCCGCAAATTGTATCAACTTGCTTCGAGAAATCTAACTTCTTCGTTACGAGAATAGTATTTTTTCATTTGATTAGCTACAATTCTAAATAATTATATTTTTTGTTCCTAAGTTTTCTCGAAATCAGTTTGAACAGTCCGACATTTACACTTTAAAATATTACTCCCATGCTAACGGATGCATGGTGCGAACAGCCTCATACTCGTAGTAAATGTCCATTCTGAGTATTGGAACGAATTCATCGATAATATAAGACAACAAGTCCTTATCAAAATCCAAACAGATTTGATTCTCTGAATTGTGTCCTAAATGCTAATTGTATCAAAGTTTCTAGGATCACGTGGTCACGACCAATCACTAGTAGGAAACTACGCGTCGTATTGCGTGAGGGCAACATTGAAATTGATGTTTGGTATTTCGAATTAACGTTAAAGCTTTATACAACCTAGCGACTCTGCATGCAAGCATCATTCACTCCAGATGAACTTCTATTCTAAAGTATAAAACAAGTTGACAGTTGACATGAAATTTAGTCGAAATGATCTCTTTTCAGAGGAGATGTTTGTAGATGTCCGATAGATGGACTCGTGCCATCCTAAAGAGCGTTCTTACGAAAGTGCGTCACTGACACTGCATGCACACACCAAATCTCGATCATGTCAGAGGGCAAGTAAGCTGTTGCGTGCATATGTCAACGAGGGCCTTGTTAATGCGTGTTCATGCCAAAAACCATACAGACAATGATGTTATCATACTCACTGGTGCTCAAATTTCATTTCTCATATCAATCTTCAGCAATGCAGATCTGGGAAATATATAACTCCACTCGCTTGTGCGTCCAGTCTGTACCAAGAGCATGCGCATGAACCTGGACCTTGAGCTGGGAAAGGGAGGTATTGCATCATCACGGGAATTCTGATTTACCTCCACTCATAAAAATACTCGCTATTTGTATTCGAGCGTCTACTATAGCATGATCCTCAATGAATTATCTTTCATTCTAAAATGTTAAAAAAAGAACAAATAGGAAATGCTGCATATATTATTCAACCTGCGAACTTGAAAGAAAAGTAAATGTTTAACAAAACTTTCGGAATCATCATGATGAGCAGAAATCCTAGCGCCAGTGAAATTATTTTTTATCCCATAGTTTCGAAGGGAATCCATTATTATTTTCAGGGCATCAAATATTTAAAGCCCAAAAATGAAAAAAAAGACTCTATTTCAGCGCAATATGAGTTGAATCACACGAAACTGAAGGACTATTTATTTTAAGAAGGAAATAAACAACCATTTTCAGAGAGAACTTCAATTCAGTCAGCGCTTTCTGGAATTCCCGAGTGTTGTTCTCAACGTAACTTTGTGATCTTAGTTATAAAATATTATTTATCCAGAACTGCGCGTCAGCTGGTGAGGAGAGCAGTTATTTCTACACTAAATGAGAAAACGCAGGAGAATTTAGCGTGAAAGAAGTAAGGGCCAGAAAGGTGCTTCGCTAAAAAAACACATCCGGTTCGCATGTGTATCGGCACATCACATCGCTACCCTTGCTGTTTTACTCGCTCTTTACCACGTAAGTTGCAGACCTCTTTGTTGGGAACTCACATTTTAGCGAAGGAAGCATTTCTCAACCTTCTTGGCAAGCTCCGCTTAGGAATTCCTAAACAGGTGAAGAATAATTGCTTGGTTGTCTGCTGCGACCGAGTTGAGATATTCTAATCAGGGAAGTCAAATTTGGATGATAATTTATGAAGCTTTCTTCGTGCAAAACAGATATTACCTTTTGCTTATGTTTTCTAGTCTGTTAGAAAATGTGGGTTTCCTAAAACAAGTAAACAATTTTAGCAATTTTTTAACAATTCATCCATTTTAAACAATTTTTAAACAATTTCCACTTGCGATATATCAGTAGATTGTTTCTAATAATGAACACATTGAGTGTAGCTACTAGTGGACCCGAATAAGTTTAACGACTTAATTCTAGGGCATCCTGTGATCAACACTATTTTAAGATATACAATTCTGTTTAACCTAATTCACTTGACCTAGTTGCACACTAGACTAATCAATAAATTGGTTTGCTCAAGTTCCGATGCTTAACTTTACTACCGTAGTTAATGTGGGCTAGATGAGAACAGCATATTTTAGAAAATTCTCAAGATCTATGTCATTAATCATGGTAAACTACCCAATCAAGATGAGTTTCATAGCAGAAAAGATTTAACTTGATTACCTTATTTGATTAATATTCTGATAGAAATTAGGATTTAAGATTCCCTTTCAAAGTTTTGTAAGAACTTTTTTCATGTATCTCTGCAATGATCGAATTCCAATCTTAGTTCCAATGAAGAGGATTCTGTGTTGTGGCCAAACTTTTGAATAATAAGGTAGTGTGTAATTATTTCTATTTCGAAATATATGAACATGATGGCCAGTTTTTGCAGTTAGTAACTGTTTGAAGTCTTTGTCGCTCTCATTTGTCAATGTTTTATTCATGAAATTACGTACGGAAAGCTTGTAGAGATCCAAAAGCTTAAGTATTTTTAAACATTTAAATGAACCGTTCGTGTGAGCATTATATTCTAATTTTCTTACTGCTCTAATGTTTTTTTTTGCAATCCAAACAGTAATTTGGTTTTATTTTTATCAGTTCTGTGGCAAGGTTCAATTCCGTATTGTACGTATGGTTAAATGAGTGTTCAATAAAGCATTTTCAAAGCTTCATCAGGTAATACATTTTTTATCTCATTGAAGATTCCTACGGATTTTGGCAATTTAGTACTGATAAGTGCAATGTGCTCACTAAAGGTCAGATGTTTATCTAAAATAATACCCAGGAACTTAGAGGAGTTGGTTTCTTTAATTTCACCGTCACTAATCTCAAAGCTTCGAAGAAGCGCAGTCTGCTTGTAAGAGAAAAAAATGTATTTTGTCTTATGAATATTGAGGCACATCTTATTAACTTCGACCTATGGACATTGAAACCTTTTGCAGCTCTTCATTTATCCTCTCTGCAATTAAATTGGATTTTTTATTTGTAAGAGCAGTAGAAACAGTGCTGTCGGCGGAAAAAGTGTGAATTTAAAAAATGAAGTTGGTTTAACTATATCGTTGATAAAGATTAAAAATAGAAGAGGCCCAAGGACAGATCCTTCTTGTACTCCATGGCTTATGGTCAGTAATTCCGAGTGAGCATCGGAATGGCAACGTATTGCTTCCGATTTGTTAGGTATGATTTGAACCAATCATGAGCCACTCCTCTGATGCCATAACAGTGGAGTTTCGAAAGTAAAATGTCATTGTCCACACAATCGAACGCTTTCCGAACCTCAAGAAACACGGAGAAAACAAGCTTTGCGTCATCTATTCTAGAATAAAGTTATTTTAAATGATTTAATTCTGCAGTGTTGTCGATTTTTGAAAACAAAAACCATACTGTTTATCATAGAGAAATGATTTTTGTTCAAAATAGGAATACACTTCTTATGTACAATTTTCACGAATATTTTGCTAATAATTGACAGTACAAAGACAGTCTATAACCGTTAAAGCTAGATTTATCACCATTTTAAAAATAGGGGTCACTCTGGAAATTTTGATGGAGTTCGGGAAAATACCCAGGAAAAGGGATTGGTTGTTAATATTGGATTTGAACGATGCTTTTACATTCAGTCACATCTTCTAGTACTGTACCTGGGTACGTTTTTAAACCTCTTGATTTATTTTCTAGTTTTTTGTACAAACAAAACACCGGAGGAACTTATAGGCGTTAGGGAGAAAAAGTGTTGCGTTCCCGGACATGATCTATGTATTACATGTGATTAGTCGGTTCCTAGAAATACCATCAGTAATATTTTAATCTATACTTAAAAATAAGTTGTTAAAGGCATTTGCAATACCTTTTTTTTCGTGGAATTTCACATTATCCTGAACGATTTGCTTCATTATTTTCGTGGCACTATCATTCGGTTTATATTAGATGGAATTAAGCGCGTACCACTTCTTAAACACCAGTTTTTAATTGAGTGAATTTGAGCGTAAAGTAGTTTTTTCGAGGTTCTCATTTTACTTGTCAAATAATTCCTGAATCTGTTATGCATTTCTTCAGATATTCTTCGTTCGAAGAGTAGAGCTAGGTACGCTTGACGTTTCTTTATATTGATAACGATATATTTTGTAATTCTGGGCTTTTATCTATTTATGGTTGTAATTGTACGAGTGATTATCTTACAACATTGATTATATGCAGTCGTTAAAATTTCATTTAAGTTTAGTATTGCTTCATCAACGTTCGTCGCATCATCGTCTTGTGGATGGACGTTCAATGTTGGCATTAATTCTACTAGAACAGCGTGAACTGTCCCCAAATTTGTTTCATTTACACAACGATGAGTTTCAGCCTGTGGTTTAATAAAAACATTTTTCTTAATTGGAAACGCCGGCAAATGATCAGATAAGGTAGAAGTTATTATTTTTGTAAGAAAATAAGTTTCTAGGTCAATATTATTGGACACGAAAACTGAGTTTACGATTTTCATTCACCATTTACACGACTAAATGAATGGGCGAGCCCTGCCCTGTAAAACATCGTCATAATGATAATGCGATCTCAAATTTGGTTCAGTGGTTTCAATAGCATTTCCAAGTAGTAATCTAATGCAGCTTTTCCATCGAACATTATTATTTAATATGGTGAAAGTCGCATTAAAAGGAATGACATTTTGTATGAAGACAAAAAGTGAAAAGTAATTTGAATGTGAGGTTTCGCTCTACTCTAACCTTGCAAACAAGCTTCACGAAGAAATGCATTTGACGTTTAAACTTTTTGTGATGTTCATAGTTTTTGTTAAAATTACTTCGTGCTTAAATATCGTATCATCATGGTTTTCATGAGTTGAAATGCTTTTGAAATCATTTGAAACAAGATACATTAACTTCACAAAAATGATTCAAGTGTTTGTTACCTAAAGTAAAAACTTACGAATAGCGTTTCAATGGTTTTCAATTTTTTGGAGAATCTTCAGCTGTACATATGTGAAGCGTCTCGTCAGGGCTCCCTCGAATTCATGCCGCGCTTTGGACGGCATTTTGATCGTCGCATATTCAAGGCGATAAATTTAACGAAGAGATGACTTATTCCAGCCTCAGATCACCCCTAATCATAAAGCCGATCATTATCTCTCATGAAAATTTTGGTTCGTCATTTACGGTAGTAATTTCAACCAATGTCATGACCTTTTTTGCACTGTCAAGGATTATTATCAGAACCTGGCGATTTTTTGAACTGCTCTGTTGTGGTAAAGTCAATAGTCAGGTAAAAATTAGTCATCATTTTGGGAATGAAAATCCGGACGCCTTCACGACTGAGAACTTCATGAAGTGTGTGCGCAGTTTGAGTCTTTAAAAGTTCGACATCGTAACCTTCACAATCTGTGCGCACACTTGTGCTCTCAGAGTAAAGAAAACAAGTTAATACTCAAGGAGGTATAAACTAAAATTATAATACTTAGGATTTAAACAATTCGCTAAATAAATCAAAATATATCAATATTTTAATCTAAAAGCTCTACAGGAACTGAAGCTGTCCTTGTTCACTTTTAGCAAACTTTATTAAAGGAATCCTAATTTAGGTTGGAAATTTTTCAATTGGGAAATCATTCTTACCGTGTTTAGTTGTATGACTGGGCTTCAATCCTCATCCTCAAAAATAAAACTTTAACAGAAGCACCTAAAATTTTCGTTCTGAAAACCTTATGCTGCAAAATTTTACACCCTGCCGTCTTCATAAGTAATGTACGGTTGAATTTAATGTCGCTAAATGTTGGGAGCCTGAAATTTCTTAAAATTGACGTTCAAACGTCATTCTGAGACGAGGAAAATCTTTTCTTAGAAATCCAGTACGTTCCATGAATGAAGTTCTTCTCTATCTTCTTAGCAAATAAAAATTTTTTTTTTCACTTCTTCAAGGGCCATATTTGATAGAATTTGTGTTATCTTGCGACAAGCTAGGGGGGGAATCACCGGATGGGCGAATGCAGGAGACTCGTGGAAGGCATGGGTTGCATTTCTGCCTCATGTTGCGTGATGCTGCTCTCTGGGGGCAGGTTCTGGCTAGTTGACGGAGACTTTGATAAGTGTGTTTGAATGGCAGTCAAAATTACGCTCGTTTTTCCTTTTGGTCTGTTTTCCCACCGCTCTGAAGTGGACGATAGATCCAGAGAAATTTCGTCCTCTTTCTTGGGTTCCACTCGTCTCTATACGTGAGAAGCATCCGCCTTTTCTCTTTTTCTGAAACAGGATTTTTGTCGTTGCAAAAACTGTTAGTTCAGTACGTCAGCATAACGAGAAATTATTTTCATCATTTGCTACCAGTGCATTTCTTCTGGCGTTCGTCGTTTGGTTGAACTACAATCTGTAATGCTCTCATTTTGCCATTATCACCTTGTTAGATTTCAAGTTCCATAGTGGTGAATAAAGAAAATTGGTATAATTTTTGACGAATTTAAAAAAAATATAATTATTCACCCAAAAGCACATGGCACATCATTGGTTATGCATCTGCCAGAGAAGGTAGGTCCCCAGTATCCAGCGTATGCGTTATATTCCTGTTTTTTATTACTCTATTAATCTAATTTCGGAATTCAGTTTTGACCAGTTTCTAAATTATGCACAATGTCTTTACGTGAAGCTTACAGTTCTCCAAACTTTTCCTCAGTCACTAAGCCAGTGTCAAGAGTACACTATTGGCTCCCTTCGTATTCTTCTGTGCCCTGAAGTACCAATCGATCTGCGGTGTTTAATTCATGCGCGTGGCCTCTAATGCTAAGTAAAGCCTCAGCACAAGATTTCTACAGGTCAACATGATTAGGTTCCCGGATCTTGCGTCGAATAAGTTCGCCAAAACTCACATGTTCAACTGATGTCACATTTGCTTTAATCCTGTATGCTGACGTGTATTAAATATTTGAGTACTCCTATTTTCAGTAAGATATTCTGATTCAACTTCCACTTCATATGGTTAAATACGCATATATATGTTCGTGCTTGTCGTCAATGGTGCATGTGCTGGGCGCAAAAGAGCTGCACGAGATAAAGAGCCAGTCAAACAGGTCTTGTTTCAAAGCTCCTGCTTCAAGGAAGAGAGAAACTGGCAGACAAAGACAACCCGGGGCTTCCCTGGTCAATAGCTCGTGACCAACGGGATGATCTCTGGAAAATGCACCTCATTTTATAGATGGGTCAACGGAGCTTTCTACACGTGTTTATTTCCTATGCCGGAAAAAGAATATTATTATTATTCGTTTTGATATCAGACTTGAGTTGAAGAAGAGAAGAATCGCTGTGTGGAAATGTTGCGTATTTTAATTGCGTGAGTACAATTTGCAAAAATATCAGCACAGCTTGAATTTTAATCGCTAACGATAGAGCATTTTGAGACATTTTTTGCGAAAAAACATTTCTCAGAGATCATCCAAATATCCTTTACCTGAAATGTTATTTTATTTTTGGAAAAAAATGTGACCCCTCTGTAATTTTTTTTATATTGCTACTATGAGGGTTTTATTGCAACAAAGATTGAAATACCGCACCAAAAAACACATTTAACAGTTTTAAATAAACAAAAGTTAAGCAAAAGCTGAGATTGGGCTGAAAGCTCATTAAGAACAGTTTACGAGCTTCGGCTATTGAAGAAATCAAGAAGTTTATAACATGAATTTAGCGTCAAAGAAGTAAGGGCCAGAAAGATGCTTCGCTAAAAAAACACATCCGGTTCGCATGTGTATCGGCACATCACATCGCTACCCTTGCTGTTTTACTCGCTCTTTACCACGTAAGTTGCAGACCTCTTTGTTGGGAACTCACATTTTAGCGAAGGAAGCATTTCTCAACCTTCTTGGCAAGCTCCGCTTAGGAATTCCTAAACAGGTGAAGAATAAGTGTCTTTTGTTACTTCTCCATTACAAATGATTTGTTTGATTAATCGTCTGATACCTCATTCTTGAGAGAAACAGTCTTGAGAAGCCAGTAAAAACTATGGTAGCTCGGATAACTGCACTTTTCTGTCAAATGAAACTTTCTAAAGCCGGCTTAAAATACACTGCCAGCCAACACACTAGCGACATTTGTAATCTCTGTTGTGTATGTGGAAAAAACAAGTTTGAGAATAGTGCTCCAGTCAGAGCTCTGAATTTGATTTTACTGAGAATGCGACGAAGAGAAACCGACGAATTTATCTTCATTGAGGATAATTGTTCGACTTATTTAGAATAAATACGAGTGAAAGTTGCTGAATATTCCTTTCATAGCTGATGTCTTGTTCTACACATCTAGTAAAAATTCTTCTGATTTTGATATACTCGTACATTCTTTTTTTATAGTTACTACACAAGCTTGAAAGGCTTGAGCCATCACTTAATAAAACTAACATCAAACGTTGCTTGTACACATCATGCACGTTCTGATTGTGTTTGATTTTTCGGCTCATGTTGCAATTTGAAGCCCTGAAAATTTTCGAGTTTAGCTTGAACAAACACTACTGAAGACTCTAGAGATTTTTGACATTCTTTTACTTCAAATAAAAAATTCAACTTCAAAGCTAATAAGCAAGTTAATTAGTTTTTCGTCGACTTTTCTATTAAGCGTTTACAACTCGACGTGAAACTTATCTGCACCCTGTTGTCCAGTAATGCTGGCTGGCTTCGCATGACGTTTGTAAATGGCATCAGTGTATCAGACCCCGCACAGAGGACCGACCTGAAACCATGATTCTCTCAAATCGATGACCTTGGGCCGTGAATTTCGTGAAATTATGCGAATAGTTGCGCAATTGCTGTCGAGTGGCTGATTTGGCAGCGCACGTGACTAGGGAGAACACTTCTTGAAACTTGGTTTAAATGCATGCATATTATTCATTACTAAGTCCACTTACATAGCGTTTAGCTTTATAACAGTTAGTTATATGAACTCGTTTAAAAAACATATTACCAAATTTTCTACAGATGTTACCAAAAACCTTGAAATATTTGCGTAACAATGGCGTGCAAGTACATTTTTAAATTTTATAACCTTTTCAAATCTGTGAGACCAACAGATAACTTGACGATTTTCCGCTGGGTCAACACACCTTAATTAAAAGGCTATTTGACACAGTAAAATGCGAGCATGCACTTTTAACTGTGATAACTGTTGACTAGCTGAAATATGATACAAATTGACCCACTAAATATATCCACAAGCCATGTATTGTAATATATTCTATTATACTTACACAATGTAAATATTCCGGAAAGACAAACAGTTTTATTTGCATTCTCAGCCAGCAGAAAAAATCTGTAAAATTTCGTTCTTTCGTTGCATTATTGCTGTTGCAAGTCGTTTACAATTCGATCTATCTTAGTACTGGGAACTAAACTCCTTGTTTGTGCATTGTTTAAAAGATAATATCAAGCCGTGAAGTCGTATTCTTTCGAGGAAGGTTGTAATGGTGAGGAGAACTTCAAATTTTCCGCTGTCATAAAATTGCCGAAGCTGTGCCATCATGGTCGTATTTGTATCACACTGCCACACGAGGCATAGATCAAGGCAATGACAGTAATTCTCTTGGTAAATCTCGCTCAATCTTGCACGACCATTAGCAACGAGTGTTTAGATCGAGCATTACCTTCAGTTATCACCAAATTCGGATAAATGTGTCACTGTACTACCAGCTAATGCGCTTGTGTTTGTTGGCGGGTTAATCCCGGTCGGGACAAAAAAACTATGAATGAAAAAAAGATGAATTGAAAAAGGGCGCAAGTAAAGCGTATATAATATGTTGATACGTTTGTAGGAACTTATTGCAAAGGGATCCGCTGTTGTGAGCCAAAAATTATATAAATTGAGTTAAGAGCTTATGCATGAATACTAAACCCACTATTACGAACATTTGATGACTAATGGAGTGGTGTTTTCTATCGACGTCCCTACACCTGAAAATGTAACGAACACTTGTACAAAATTAGAACTAATTACTTTAATAGCAGTAACGTTCATGTGTCTGTACTTTAGCAGGTGAATCCAACGTTGTATGCCGACACCTAGAAGATGGGGATACTAGATCCCGTTTATTGAATAACAGGCAGTCGGATAAATCATCCCCAGAAAAGACATTGCATCAATAATTCATGGTCCTTCACTACAACACAAACTTAGTGATCTAAAACTTAAAATGTTCTTCGTCAAGATAAAATGATCAGATTTTCAGTGATTTTTTTTTTCTATTTCATATCATCATAAGGGAATATGGGTTTTCAGTAGAATGTACATGGGGAACCGAATGACATCAGCATGACACGATTTTGTTCTGATACAAAAAGAAATAAGGACAGAAAGAGAGGAACCGGAGGAACCATCCGTGTAACAAAACCGGACAAAGCTTGAGTTTCTTCTCGTACCTTGCTTGAAATTATTGATCTCGCTAGCCTTTACACCTCTGGGCCCGTTGCATCCCAGAGAGATCGGTGTCATGCACGTTTGCGGCAAACCTGACTTTGGAGCAGCGATCAAGGGCCATCTGAGAACTTTTAGGTTAATTCGAAGGAAAATGAAATACACAACAATAATAATGTTGACTAATGTGAATAAAACTATAAGATTTTATGTCAATTCTATATCAATTTAAATTCTTAAATTTTATAGTTTTGACTAAATTAAATATGGTAAAACTCAAACGAGATATTTCTGATGGCTTGAAATGTAGAAGGGTCTTGGCATTAGGGCACTGTATTTTGACTCTATTTGGCGACGCTGAAGTCAAATAACGGACGGTAGAAACAGCTTAAACGGAAAATTAGAAAGCTTTCTTATGTTCCGACTGTCTTGGGTGTGGGGACCCGCTCTCACCAAAGGGTCACGAGTTGCTTGCCCGCACAGCAGCCCCGGAGCCACCACAGCAACAGCCAGAGCTGCTTGCTGGAAATTTAACTGGTTTTAAACGTAGAAATTTATATACAGACAAGTTTTCGTTGCGTAGCTATGTATAACCCCAATCCAGGTCATATGATAGCGAGAAGTTGGAAAATTTGCCATGAGAGTTTTGATTCATTTACAAGGTTTCTGATGAAGAATATTCTTTAATCCTCTATTTTAAACGAGCAGTAAGTGAAACCTGGAGCACACGTAAAATTTCAACTATGTATGCATATATGCAGAATTTCCAAACATGTTGCATCTATTACTTCGTAGGTGAAGAAGTCAAGAAAATTCACAGCCGTTTAAAGAGCTACCAGAATGTTTTCCAGTGCTGCGTCACTGCTACCTCTCATTGCCTCTATTTTTTTACGAGTGGGATTGAAAATCGTGGGAAAATTCTGAGGTTGAACTTTTAAAGACCTCGCCGCGACGAAGAGACGAGGTGAACTTTAATGGAAATGAATCGTCAGACGACGGAGTTTTGCTGTTCCCTGTTCCATGGCTTGCATATTTACTGTGTGGCGCCATCAAGTCAGGAGCTGCAGCCCTTCCTGTCTAAACGAGCATGCCACAATTTACTGTAATTTCCAGTAGTAAAGCTAACCTTCTAACGTTGTTCAGTTATTTGATAGGAATGGCACGCAGTCATTAATATCTAAACTACTATTGCTCTGACTATTATGTTTCTTTATAACTTCCAAAGTTGTTCAACAATTTGATTGTTTTAATGTTTTATGATCATAACTAGAAAATGTTACAAAGATCATTACTTTCAAAATGTAAGGGTTCATCAAGGATTTGTCAGAGAGATGCCGAATGAATAATTTTCTCAGAAAATCCACGCAACTGATATTCTGATGAAAATGAAGAAATTGAACTTTTTCAACACTTAAGAAATGTCTCATTGGCTCTATTAAAACTGAAGAAAAAATAACCGACTGTTGATTCTCCGAAGAAGTTCTCGAAGTTATATTTATGGCGATGAAGAAGAAAATTCACTGTCCGAAAACGTTCAATTTGCTCCAATAATAGAAACGAATTACTCGTGGGACATGAACGATTGCAGTTCGAGAGATCCTGTGTTTCCGCCTCATCTAGATTCTGCTGGTGACGGCATGCGTCAGGGAGCTGAATTAGGGCAGTGTCCTTGGAAGAGTTACACAGATCCTCCTCAGGCCCTGTGGGAGAATACATGAGGCCAAAGATCGGCGAGTCGTGACTGAGGGCAGGGAAATCCTGCGTGTACTGCGCTTCTGCGCATTGAGTTACTTAATATTCTACCTACAGTCACATTGTCGATTCTGCATTTCTGCATAACAAACCAACTGAAAAGACCCTGTTTTATGTCTGTATAGGACGGTTTGTAGTGAAAACTCATTCAGTATATTCTTCAGCACAGTTTTTTAAAATGAATGCAATTCTGAAGATGACAATATTCATGATGAGAAATACTCAAGTGAAAGATTTCCATTAGCTCTTAAAATCTTTCATTCAAAAAAGCCTATTTTTATAACTAAAACTTTTAAGCATCACCTCAGATGTATTTACACGCATTTTTTCCCTCTCAAATCCAAATACAGCGTAGCTGAAGAATCGTTGCAAAATGGCTTATTCACTTTCGTTCATTTGCAACCTAAATGTAAAATTTTTCCACTATCATTTTTTACCAATTCACTCTCGACTTTTTGTACTATTTATTGCCACAATACATAAGTTGCCACAATATTTTTCTTGCATGTTCAGATACCAATGTTGCTATACGAGTGAATGGAAAACCAAAAACGTTCTACGTGTGTACTTTGACTTCAACCTCGATTTCTTGATGTTTCATCCCGGAATTTAGAAAGAAGGTCATTAATTTTAGCGTCTTGAATTTCAGACTTTAGTTTTCAATTGCATGAACAATATAGTCGATATTTTTATCGACTATATTGCAGAATGGATCATCTGATTTCAGTGTAAAAATGTCAAAACTCTGACTTTTTATCACTGAGCAATCTGCGAGAGCAAACTTTTAATTATAAATCAGAAATATCACAGGCATTCTAAATAAAGTTAGTGCCATGATTTCATATCATCAAGAAGATCCTTATCGTCATCTCAATGTGCGTCATACGGTTCTGTATCCCAAAATATGAATAAATAAGCATAAATGTATGTAACATGTGACCTGGGATTTGTAAAATATTTGCTTCATTTATTATCATACACACATTGTATTAAGTGCAAGTAGAAGAATTCATTTCAGCGTTAATATTTGTTTGTGTGTTTCAGAGGTTCGTGTTGTACAATGCTTTTTGTAAATTACGTCAACCATCCCTATTTCATCATCTCAAAAGAATCATCTACGCAGGTATAATTAGGGTACTCCTTTTTTTAATTTTCTAGCGGTGACCATGTTCATTCCGATCAGGGCACGTATATTCCTAAGGCCAAATTACTGGCCAGAAAATCTGTTTTGCAAACATTTTTTTTCACCCATCACACTCTCAACCACGTTGGTCATTATTGCACAATCGTGCTGGTCTGTATGTGACTGTGAAGGTTATTTCGTTCATAGTGTTTCTGTATATATGTGTCTCAATGTTTTCTTTTTCGTGCGTTTGTAGAGTATTTTAGGCCTTTTCATATTTTTTCTAACGCTCTGCCAAAAAAGAGAACACACTTTAACGGTTTTACTCTGAGTTGATTGAACCCTGTGATACATACACAGATATCAGAATACCTGTTGAGGTATTCGCACCAATTAAATACGAGGACCTTTATAATGAGGAATTTAAAAGCTATCATCTTGACTTTTTGTGTCAATTTTTTGAACACATTTGGTTTTTCATTTGTATTCATCTATTAAATAATAATTTTTACTTTGAATTTCAGAGTATCGTATAAATCGTGCATCTCCCGTTGCGTTCAGACGGCTTGCTGTCAACGAGGCTCACTCGGAACGTGAACCGTTTAGAAATTGCTTTGGAAGTTTTAACGCTCACTAAATTATCTGCTCTGGCTCAAGTTCTTGCTACCGTGTCTTCATCCAAAGCCTCGGGAAATTTTATGATATCTATTTCGTCACCTCGAAAATTTCCAGAGTAGCTTCTAGATACTGCATTTGTACTTAAATTCCAAAAATGAAAATTAGGCAATTTTATTTTCCGTTTCCATGAATAAAATATTTCTTCGTTTGGTGGTGCGTGTGAAGTTGAGTTTTAAAGTTCATTTATTACCCAACACCTGTCGCTGAGTTCTAGCTACTCCAAACTAAATCGAAACTCTTTTTTTTTAAACAGCTAAGTGATAATTTCATTGCTGGAGAAAGCAAATTAAGACGACATCAACAAAAGTTACACATTTCAAATTTTACTTTAAGTATTACGAAGATATTTCTTCCAAATATTTCATTTTTCTTTCACAAGATACTTGAACCTTGAATGAGCGCAGTTTTTAATTTTCATCATGAGGAACGCTTGTGATAGTTCCGACTGATTTTAAATAAAGATCAACTCAATTTGAACACTTAATTTCTGGCGTCAGCAGGACCTGTCGACCTGATCATGAAATTTTCATCCCCGAGGTTCCAGTTATTATTTCAGGATGCATTAATTAATAATTAGAGCAAATATCTGAAAACAATCATTCAAAACAACTGCAAAATCGTTTCTGTACTGACAAAATGTTGAGTTTTTTAACCCAGATATTTTCCATTCTTTAGCTAAATGTTAAATGAAGAACAAAACTGTTCTAATTCAGATTAAACAAGCTTCATAAAGGTTCAAGAAGATAATATTCCATTTAAAATCATTCAAAAATAAATGTAATTTCACAAACGTTTGAATACCATTAGTCCACATCGTCTACCCCTTCCGTGCCAATATTTATTGATATGAATGACTATCTGATTACTTTTAATATCTAATGATTACCGTGGTGCTAACAACATTAACCGATGTAAAAATGCGCTCAGTTTCAACCATGCAGTCTGCTTAAAAACAGAGACCATCAACCATGCAGTCTGCTTAAAAATAGAGACCATCAACCGTGCAGTCTGCTTAAAAATAGAGACCATCAACCATGCAGTCTGCTTAAAAATAGAGACCATCAACCATGCAGTCTGCTTAAAAATAGAGACCATCAACCATGCAGTCTGCTTAAAAATAGAGACCATCAACCATGCAGTCTGCTTAAAAATAGAGACTAGCCGAGTCAAGTGCATCAGTCCTCGTTGATGACAGTCCAGCAGCCATCAAATGATAACCCAATTAAATTGTGCAACAGCTCTCAGTCTGAGCTCAGTGCGTACCTTCTCACATCAGTTGAACCATTAGAGTCCTCCCCATTGTACACATGCATATGACGGCCAACTTCTGCAGGCAAGGCTCTTCTGAATAAATCTACAGCCACTTTCCGACTAATTCACTTACCTACACAATATTATTTGGTGTATTTTTCCCGAATAGGGATTGTGAAAGTAACGTTGGAATTTTGCTCGTTTGAACTTAGTGAAATACTGTTTTACATGAACGTATTTTTCCTGATGTTTTTCCTCAAATATGTATCATGAATGACCACCAAACAAATCCTGAGACAAAAGAATTGAAAATTCGTTACCTTGAAGTTCATTTCATCGGCCCGAATACTTGGGGAGACAACGAATGAGCTGTTATAGTTTATCATCAGGAAAACCAGTCTCGAACTACGAGTGATGAGTTTCGTGTTTTCAGTTTCTATTTATCAACCACTGAAAAGTACGTGTAGTGATTTATGTTCGAGAACATGATTTTTTTCACAAATTAATCAATATGAATAACTAATCTGAAACGAACAAAACAATTCAAATGGAAAATTAATGCGTCGACAGCAGATTTGAAACGAAAAATCAGATTCACAAGTTTCCCCCC
>JACJUY010001433.1:45378-72212 GCA_014220935.1 Platorchestia sp. MABIK | reverse complement strand
CTTCGGATATAAAACGGGGCGGGTTCGTGGCAAGCTGTTCCCCGTGCTGGTAGAAATCTAGTCTCGGAGGCGGTTTTTGAGTCAATTTTGGCGTGGTATGTTGCTCCCAAGATAAAAGGAATGAAGGGTAATTAAAATATGACTATATAACTTTAAATATGACTAAGAATTACTGTAAAATATGACTATGACTTAAAATATAACATGACTTTATGAGTCATGTGTTGTTTGTCAACGGTGCTGTGAAGGTTGAAACTGGGTGTGGGTGAAGGCTTACCTGAAGGTTGAATGACACAATATTGCTTCCTGAACTCGATGCTGCTGTGAATTGCTTCTTGGTCAAGGGAATGAAGAACGTTACTCGATGTGACGTTAGTGTCTGCTTAGATGTGGGCTTTTATGCGGACACATTGTTTAACGAAGAATTTATTTCCTTAGCAGAACGGCTGCATTGTCAACAGTTGCAACATTCGCCAGAAATTGAGATCTCGGGCTCTTGAATTCTCTTTTCTTCGATTTTGATGAGGCTGAAAGTGAAATTCCTGATACATTCAAGGATTTGAATTAAATTTATTTATGTTTCAAATTTCAGTGCATGTGATGTTAAAAATTCAGAGCGATTCTAGTTACATAGAATAACAGTAAAAATAGGTGAAAAAAAACCTGCTCAATTCAGTGAGGCTAGTAAGCAAAAAAAAACTATATGTTTACCTGGTGTGAAGTATAGTTTTATTGAAAGTAATTGACGGTATGCATGTGGACTCATGTCTCAAGAAGCAGTCTTGTACTCATGGTGAAATTCGAGCATTTTCATTTATTTTTGATTACTCATGTGAAAAAATCCCGAGGAAATTATGCTTTTATTTTCGCTTAGTAACACTTTTGCCCCTTTTACGCATTGGAACGAAACAAAATACACATCATTTATAATGAGCAACCATGAAATTCCATGGTTGCCACAACCCTCATGTAGGCGAGTGAACGAGGGAATTTCCATTGTGAAGCTTTATTTGAGGGGAATAATTTTGCATAAGTTCTGCATTTTGTTTTAGTGCCTGCTGTAGTTTTTTTGCTAAAACTGCGTATTGAACTGGAGTTCATTATTCAAATCTTGAGAATTTTTTACTGATATTTGCAAACCAGATCAGTAAGAGCAAAATCAATATCACGTTGGAATTAAATGGTATCGAACACGCCTGGAACGCATGCCAAAGTAAATCATCAAATGAAAAATGAAATCATTTTGAGTTGATGGTTGGTTTCTGCATATTGAACTCGGTATACAAATTTTAAACTTCCAACATGCTTTTGCGCCCAAAATATAGTTCGTTCCTTTTTTATTTTTTGGTGAAATTTCCTTGTTCCCCCATTTTTTCACTATGTCGTCACTCAGTAATTTTAAAATTGCTATGCTAAGGTGTTTCAGAAGTAAACGACGTGAAAATATTCCAGAAAGAATGTTACTTCATGAAGCATAAAATAAAAAGTACAAATAGGACAAGTTCATATTTATTCCTACCAGTTTCGATAATGCATTGCAAAATGCTTCTTAGTGATTATTTCTTCCTGCTGATTCTTTTAGTATACCTCTAGATTATTGCAGACTTCTATAGGTATTTTGGCCCACTATTCTCCAACAATTTTTACAATTTCATTTTCTTGTGCTGACAACTTTTTTTAAATCTCGAAAAGTTTTCAATTGGATTCAATACCGGACTCTGACTTGACTTTTGCAAAACATTGACATGGTTAGTTTCTAGCCATTCTTTGATAGATTAGACTGTACGCATCGGATCGTAAGTGTACGACAAAATATCTATAAAAGTCATAGATAAAGTATTTCAGCTGATTGTTTCACATTTTTATCGATAACTTTAATAGATTGATCTTGTATTCCTTAAAGCTGTCAAGATTCCCACTACCATTGGTTGAGAAACCGCCCCAAATAATCAAACTATCATAAGACTGTTTTGGTATTAAAACAGCATTTCTTGTAATCTTTTCTTTTTTCTAACAGAAGCAACATATCTGAGTCCGGAAAGCTTGCGTATCGTCTCAACCACACGGTATGTCTCAACTGACCAAAGGACGGATGACCGAAGACTATCCTCATCCATGTGAGCTTCGACGAATGTCAAGCGAGGATAAACCCGTCTTCTTTGTGGTTGAGGTGTTATTGGCCAACAACTTCTGAGTTTCTCTTTTTTTAAATTTTCTGCAAAAAATCCTTTTAAGAACTTTTCTACCCCTTTTTTTAAGTCATTCAGTTACGACTTCATTGTTGTTCTCGGATTCGAATTAACTTCACGCATTGCATTTCCCCACAGACTTTGAGAATTTTTTGCTTTCTTTCTTTTCCTTTGCACTTTCCAATTATTGCGCGAAGCTTGATATTACTTAATTACGATTTGGACAGACACTACAAAAGCAACAAATTATTCTGATGTTTTATGACGTTGACCATTCTTGTATTTATCAGTAATGCGAGATCATCAGGAAAATCAGTCTCGACCCACGAGTGATGAGTTTCGTGTTTTCAGTTTTTATTCATCAACCGCTGGAAAACACGTGTAGTGATATTTGTTCGAGAACATGATTTTATTCACAAATTAATCAATATGAATAACTAATCTGAAACGAACCAAACTATTCAAATGGAAAATTAATGCGTCGCCATCAGATTTGAAACGAAAAGTCAGAGGCAGAGCTATTTCTTCTTCGCCATATTGATTTGATGATAACAGCTGCGAATATCCACTTAATGTTACAAATCTTGAAGTAAGGAATGAAGCATTTTTCTTGAGCAGTACAAAATTTTTTGATCAGCAATATAAATGGACTTAGAAATGAACTTAAGAAATTGCCAAAATAATGGGTTTTGTAATTAACAGTTCAGAGCGATTTCGATAAATATGAACTGTATATTTTCCCTTTTAAGTCAATCATTTCACGAACTATTCTTCTTTCTGTAATATTTACGTTGTAAACATGTGATTTACTTTTACGACTTCTTACTTTACTCATCCTTGAATTAATAAAAGATTGTATGAACTATCTAAATTTTTATCAGCCTCACTTAACATCATTCTCTCATATCGCTTGTGTGTCTTTTGAAGTGCTTTGAAAATTTCTGAATTGCGAAGAACCAGAAAAGTTTCAGATATTTTAAATTAAGAGTTACCCATGCTCATTGAACTAATGTCTTAACTGCTTGGGAAATAATGTAGTGAACATGTATCGAAGAGAACTTTTCTGCAATGCTGGTGTAACTTTGGCTAACATTTAATTACACCGATGATAATCCATTTATTCTTTCTGTACAATATCAGGAATCATATGGCTAGCCCATCTCA
Source organism: Platorchestia sp. MABIK (assembly GCA_014220935.1). Lineage (NCBI taxonomy): Eukaryota > Metazoa > Arthropoda > Malacostraca > Amphipoda > Talitridae > Platorchestia > Platorchestia sp. MABIK. Next base: position 68,859 of record JACJUY010001433.1, on the reverse strand, counting down.
AATTTCAGGGTCGAGTTGGTAGATAGATACTTGTGATGCTAGCAGCGTCTGCCGGAGCTGTGCTCCGGAATGTTCAGTATGTCCTGCAGAGAAATTTTCGTTTACAAATCCCTTGTTAGATTAATGCAAATCAAATGCGATCATAATACGGCCTCTTCTACTAGGTCATTTCTTTATTTGTTCGGGACTTTTGAAACTGCAATCAGTCCTGTCAAATGAGAAAATTTCGATGTTTAAAAATATGTTTAAAAAGAATTAGATCATCTTAAAAATGAGAGAATCGCGTACGTTCAGTGATACTTCGAGAATTCTCAGTGTTTGTTCTACCGTTTTCGGGATTATTTAAGCAAGAAAAACGACAAATGAATTAAACTCAAAAATATAATATGCATGAAGTTGAAAAATGTAATAACAATTAGAAAAACTTGTGTTAGAGTAAATTTTAAATTCCGAAAAAACGAATTCCGTCAACGTGACGTCATTGAGCTCCGTGAGATTTATTCTTCCCTATCCACCATCACTGCCACCTTGCATCCATCACACCACCTCACGAGGCGTGTGATCCACTCTCTCACCACCACACAAAAACCACTACCACCCATCCATCGCTCCTTGCTGAGGATGATCCACTCGTCCATCACCTCACACCCACTACCTCCACCGGTACCAGCGCTCACGAAGTTGTGATGCAAGCATCCACCATCACCTGGACTGGTGCGTTGCTCCGTGCTCAGGAACACTTCTCTCTTATCTTCAAACTCACAAAAATTTTACAAGACGTGTAAAATTGCAAATATCTCTACTGGTAGTGAATGGCACAGACCCTTTTTAACTCAAGTCTCGAGGTGTAACGGGACCAAGCCTCTCGGGACCATGCAGGCAGAGAGGCAGCCGCACGTGTGGTGCTTGTCTTCCAACGCAAATGTAATCGACACTGCCAGAAAATATATTTCACTGTTTTTTTGTTTCATTCATTTTCGTTTTTTTGTATCCTTATCAATTGGATATAACAAACTTTTGTTTTTGTTCATTGGTTACATTTCAGTAGAGCGTTTGCTTCTGAGGAACATTTGCAAAGCATATTTTTACGTGTTTCGGTAGCTCGTAATTCATTGAATACAGCTCACGATGATGAAGCCCACGCTGTTATTAAACTTCCTTCGTGATTAAGAAAACTTTTTTTTAAATTTCAATCACATTACATGAGCTCATTCTCTAAAATTTTTGTTGAAAAATAATCTAGAGATTTGCCCATGTTATTTTTCAATTCTTAAGATAAATGAACGAATTTACATAGTTTATGCGTGTACGCCTACATTGTGATAAGCTCATTTTCTCCGCACGTACCGTAAGTACGAATTTTCAAAAAAGACCTCATTCAAAATAAAAAAAAATTATTTATCTCATAGTAAAAAATTGACAAATATGCAGTATAGATAAACAATTTGGAAACCAATTACTTGCATTCTGAGTACGATTGCCATGCAGATTTTTCTTTTTTAAAACAATGACTATATTTTACAAGTAAATTGACTACAAATTTTTTAATCACATCGAGATTCTATTACCTTACAGGCAAAGAGATAACTGAGCTAAAAAATACCTTTAATTAAATACACCTACAAAAGTTGGAAGGTGTTTGTAAGTACTTTATCAGTTCCTAATCAACATTCAGAATAACATTGGTTAATTTCATGGGATTAAACATTTGAAGCCACATTTTTTCATAATGGAATAATTAAATGCTTCTTTCACCAAAATCACTGCTCGTTTCTACAGCACAGATTTGAGACGAATTTTATTTTCTGACGTGCGGAGAAAGTGTGAAATTGCAAAAGATCACAAATTTGAAAAACGAACGTAGGAGGAAACATTATAAAGTAATATAACCATCCATTAAAAAAAGGAAATTAAAAAGCAAAAAAAAATTTAAAAGTAATGAAATAACGTATCATTGGCGAGTCAGAAGGCAACACAACATTGGTGAGTCAGAAGGCAACACAACATTTGTGAGTCAGAAGGCAACACAACATTGGCGAGTCAGAAGGCAACACAACATTGGCGAGTCAGAAGGCAACACAACATTGGTGAGTCAGAAGGCAACACAACATTGGCGAGTCAGAAGGCAACACAACATTGGCGAGTCAGAAGGCAACTCAACATTGGCGAGTCAGAAGGCGAGGCCATAACTCGTCGAGTCGGCACTGCGTCCCATAATTGAAGAGAGGGAAACCCGCGCAGGCGAGACTTCCCGTGCTGGGCTGGTGCTGCTGTCGCCCAGGAGGCGGAACTGCGGGTCCCGCCTGCTTGGTCCGATGCCACGGAGTCGTTTCATTCCTCGAGAATCAACATTCAAAAACAAAATTGTTCAACGCAGAACGTGTATGCTAGGCTGATGTGAGTGGTAATATTTACTCATTCTTGGATAAAACAGGTGGAACTAATATGAATGAATCCAGTTTTCATGAAGTCAGACTATGGAAGTGACCCAAATTTCTCGTGAAAAACTACACGCTGTACTTACTGGACTCCATGCGAGAATTTAAATTCGACAGTTCTATGCCTCACGCGCACTCCGACAGCCGAATGTTTTCTGACGATTTCATGGTCTCTTCTTATGATTTTCTCACTACGATTACACTTCTTCGTGTTTTACGTGTTATTTCGTATTGAATATTTTAAATTCGTCCGTTGGACTTATTATTTATCATTATTTTCTGCATTATTTCTGCACGTCTTTGCCTCGTAGAGCAGCACCTGGGCCTGGGTTACCAGAATGGCCACTTTTCTAGCCAAACTCTTTGATTTTGGGCTCTTTAAAATAAAATTTACCAAAAAGAGCACTAAGCATCTGGCAGAGCGCCCTAAACACTGAAATTTGGTTTAGACAAATTTCGAAAGATGAAAATTCCGGCCAGAGAAGTAGCCAGTCTGGCAACCCTGACAGGGGTGCCAGAGAGGTGCTCTCATGAGTTCGAAGGTCAGCGCAGACGCTGAAGGTGACCTTGCGCTGCGGCGCGCAGGCGCATCTGCATGCGCGCCGACTAGCGAGCAACCCCGCATGCGATAACACGCTTTTACTCCATAAAACTTTGACTGCATCACATGCAATAAAAGAGGATTTGAAATAAAAGCATCACTATGGCCAGAGTAAGATTATGATTGAGTTTTAGTTCACTTGGCCGGAATATAATAAGTGTCCCCCCCTTAAAGATGATAAATCGACGTTGATGTTGCTCAGGTTATACTTGTCTTATTTGATCGCTTAGTAAAATTTCTCTTTAAGGGAGCCGCTCACGCGGGAAGTTCGTTAAGAGAGTATTTTAAAAAGCATGAAGGATAATATTGAATATCTCACATCAATTTCTTACCTTTATGAGAAAGCAAATATGGATAGAGGGCAAAGAGGAGCAACACGATGAACGCAAGATCGCGGTGCGGAAGAATTACGTTGTGACCCGTCAAGAGTTCACTTCTGATTTATTGTTGATTTTAAATTCAAGGATGAAGCTCTGCTTAAGTTGATTACAGAGCGAGCATGAAACTGTCGTGGTTTGGCATGACAAGGTTACCCAGGAATTTAACGTTAGGGCCGTGACAATGATGTTCGGGGAATTCATACATTCATACTGCACTGAAACTGCAATAGCATCCATTACATTTCCTTACACTTGAATGCGTCTATCCTAGACGAAAAATTTCAACCTTACAGTTTTCCAAGTAATGATGTGATTTCACGATGCGCTCAACCCTTAAAATAACGCGTTGATTTGCACAGAAGTGAGCTGCATACGTTTAAAACTACATACAATTCAGAAGCTTTACAGAGCAAAAATCTGTAGTGCACGAGCTGCCAGCTCAGAATGTCAAAATATATTTACTTGATTCTTTTGAAGTTTCGCACCACCAAGGCTTTTAGCACAAGACGAACTGGAAGAGACTATAGATCTCCTTGGCCCAACATTAATGGAGTTTCTTATGAGGAAAAATAGACTGCTTCAGACAGAAAACTGAAGAAATGGAAACATAATTAGAAGCCGACCGAGGGAGGATGCACGTTACGTTGCCTTCGCACTCCTAAGGAAGAAAAAAAGGCAATCTTCAACACGAGATCAGAATATTTCTGTTCATTAGAACACCAACGCGGCGACGCGTAGGTGCTAAGCATCTCGATGGTGGACTGTGTCGGCTAGGTATGCCTAACATGGAAAGGCGTCTGTGTTAGGACATCAAAATATCACGTGGAAGTTCAGCACGTTGACTGCGATGGGTTATCTAAAGTTAAATATCCCCAACTCAAATTAATTCAAATTTATTAAAAAATTTATAAATAGCAAACAAGAAGAATTACAAGAAAAATTGTGTTTTAAATTTTCGTGCAGGTTCAGTAAAAGAAACACAAAACTCTTATTGACCATTCTAGAATATTTTGGAAACCTGGACAAATATTAAACGAAGAATAAAATCTTTTCGTGTCATACGAATATCAGAGAACTTTGCTGAATTAACTGAACAGAGCCAGCAGTAATTCATTCTTCAGCTTTACAAATCTTCTAATTAGACCTACAAGCGACATCCACGAAGAACAAGGGAGACTTGAGTTTCACTCGTAAACTCCAGAAATTCTTTTGTTAAGCGCACTTTCCACTGAAAAGTGAATATCAGCCTAGTTTAGTTATTAAAAAGGTGCTACCACAGCGATCCTAATGTAACAACTTGCGAGTTGGTTCAAGCCTCCCTTATCACAACGAAGGTGTACCCAAGAGTGGAAGGAGGGAGACACCACTTTGTAAGGAATTAAGGGAACGAGGAATTCGTGCTTAAGGTGTGTCCCACACCCTGCGCATAGAAGCAGCAATTTGTTTAGCGCAGTAATGTTGCTCCAGCCATTGGATTGCGGTGGCTAGTAAGAAAACTTTCAAGTAAAATAAGGATTGGACAATAAAACAGCCTGGTAATTATAATAAATGTACATAGAATCTAATTCAAATTTTCAGCCAGTTAATTTGGCGAGAGAAAACCAATTGTCGAAGTTAACGCATAACGCTACTCGCTATCAAGAAAGGAAATACTGACAGTCACATAAAACTCTAATACCGAAAGCAGAATCACATCAAGTAACTAATTAGAAAATTCGCATAATTCACCATTTGCTATTTAAGGGAATTGAACTGTTTTTTGGGGCATAACACCTAAAATGAGATTGCCTGAAAATGCTCCTTAGCCCTTCTTCTATCACGTAGAAAAGTCATTTGTTCCGTGTTGGCAAACCAAGCCCCCATAAACACCCCCAAATTGCCCCCCTCCTTCGCAGTTGCGCTTAAAGAGACCAGCTGCGGCTCTGCTTAGCTGTGGTTGGTTGCTCCACATTTTTTTTTTGCACAACTGTCCATTCATTAGAGATGTTTAGTAGTCACTTGACCTTCTTAGTGATTTTGTGCTTGCGCGTCCTGCGAAATGCCTAGAATATCAAATGCAGCTGTTCGCTATGGCCAAAGACTCTGAGGGGCAATTCTAGCTACAATTTTTCGCCTATGAAGATTTTATTTTGCATCGTAAAGATCAAAGTGAGCACTATAAATTTCAGAGGTAGTATTTTGATGAGTTGATTACAATTTTTTTTTGCAAAAAAAATTAAAATTGGGTTTTTTATATTAAAAATTTCTCCCAAAAATTTTCTGAAGCGATTTCAAAAAACTTTTCCTCACTTTTGTAGATATGTTCATTGTGAATAGAACAAAAAAATCGTCTACGTACAATATTGGCTGAGAAATTTAAATTTTAAGAAATTTGCCTGAAGGTTCAGTATGGGTACATTTCACAAACTTTATAGGCGATGTTTATTAGAATGTTTTATATATGTTGTGAATACCTGAAAGCTTATTTCACTCCGGAAGTATTTATTTTAAATTCTTGAACATTTCATAGGGAAAAAAAGGTTTGGGTCCCTCAGCAGTTTGCAGCAAGTATTAGGGACTTGTTACAACTATGGAAGACTTATCACGAATGTTTTAGACTTATTAGTGGTGTATTAGTTTGTAGGTTTTAATGAAGAACAATGGTGTGAAACACGGTGTCATGTGCGCTCTGGTGCTCGGTAACTTTGAACGCCATTTTCTCCGGAAGACTTATGACTTTGCTGCTTTATTTCTCCTGCAGTGTTGAAGGTGAGGAGAATTTTTTGATTTTTGTGTCGTGAAGCTCAAGGAGGGTGCTAGAAAACTGAGATGTAGTTTTATGATAAATTGATTAGAATTTTTTAAATAATTTTTACAATAACGGGAGAAAAATGTTTTTAAAGTTAAAAATGGATTAAACTTTTTCTGAAGCGATATAAAAAAACTGAATCTCGACTTGGTAGATATGTTCATTGTGAATCGAACAAGAAATCAATCGTCTCTGTACATTTCCTGACAAATAGCAATTTATAGAAATTTTCCTTTGGGGGAGAGAGAGAGAGAGAGGAGAGAGGTATGGGTAAATTTCAAAAACTTTGTGGCTCTAAATGTCTATTCGAACGTTATAAACATGTTGTGAATACCTCGGATCTTATTTCACTCAATAAGTATTTTTTATAAACTTTTGAATATTTTCATGGGGCAAAACCTTTCGATTTCCTTGAGGCTCGGAAGAAATTTTCAAAATATTTGTGCCCAACTTACACAAGGCATGAAACTGCCACCCCCGTGCGAGAGAGCTGCTGCTAACTTTTATCGCGACGCTTTCGATGTTTGTCTTCAACATTGCAAATTGCTCAGCCTAACTTGTTCACAAGCATGCTCAACTGAGGTAATATTAATAACTAATCAGTACCGCTGTAAGTTTTCCATGGAGGACGGTACGAGAGGTCCGAGTTCTCTTGAAAAGAACAGTAAAAGGTGAGGAATTACTACGCATTTCTAAGAGCTCGTGTAACGCTCGCCTCTCCGAAACTCAAGTCGAGGTAACCTCTGCACTTGTACTTCTGAAACAAAAACTCTTTAACCTGTCAACCATCACTGCGGTGTTCCGTGACGTCCCTACACTTGTCTATTCAGTGACAGCCATCATAGGCATTACAGAACTGATATGTGGACAGTGACCCATGATAGACGAAAAAAAGCATGAGTTTACTTATCTGGACACATGCGATTAGGGAACACTTGATGCGAGTCAGTTAAAGGGACAGTGAGACTGGAACATAACAGAGGCAGGTAACTGAACACAGGCGAGCAACAGGTCAAGGTACCGAACTATGGAGTTTAAGCTCCGAATACTGCAATAAGTCAAGCCCTCAATTCACACTTCAACGCGGTAAACTCTCGTTAATACCAATGAAAAATGCTTATAATTCACTCCGCCGTCGTTAACAAAGGCTTGTGAGAGTTTAAAAAAAACTTATCTCCAGCGAACGAAAAGAAATTAGCTTTCCCTTCCATACATTTATTGCAGAGGCAGTTACACATTCATCAATGAAACTAACTGCATATAGTAATATCATTGCCATAGCTCTACATCGAAGAGCAGTTTGAATCAATATCTCAATAACACTATTAAATACTTTGCTACGTATTATGGCAGTGATAGAGAGTGTGCTCTTCACTTATAAATCGAAAAGAGGAAACCGTGATGAGAAAAACACATTCTTTCGATAGAAATATGGTGACGCAACTCACTAGCAAGCACTGTACAAGTTTTGAGTTATGGAGCAAAATTTTAGTAAAAAAAAGAACAGAATAAATAAGGATAGCATGTACCTTGAACAGAAAAGAGAGAAAATAACCTGAGCGACTTCTTTGACAAGATCCACAGTCATCGCATTCCTTTGATAGCGCTGTGAGCTCTGAACGAGTGCAAAGCATCATCAGGTTTTTCCTGAGGCCTGTTTTTACTAACTTACTGAACATAACGTCAAGAGTAAGACATTTGACGAAAAAAATTCGATAGCGCTCAAATCAACCCTTCCCCAAAACGTCTCTCACCGAGTTACTTCACATCACAACACACCAAACAATGAATCAACATACTCATTCAAGGTAACGGAAAACGGCGCTTCAGAACAATTTGAGCTCGAGGTAAGACAGTTTGGGAAGGCAACAAGTAGGGGAGCGTTAAATGAATTTCAGTCTTCAGAAGCGGCAGGACGCATTTTCTTCATGCTCCTGGTGATGCGCATGCAGGGGCTGTAGTCCTTGTGCGCGACGGGGGTGCGGCGCACGCGCTGCTTCAGCAGCGACGACGACAGCACTTTTGTGTCCGGGCCTGTGCACAACACGGGCATGTCAGAAACGGGAGGGCCGGCAGAAATGGGAGGGCCGGCAGAAATGGGAGGGCCGGCAGAAATGGGAGGGCCGGCAGAAATGGGAGGGCCGGCAGAAATGGGAGGGCCGGCAGAAATGGGAGGGCCGACAGAAATGGGAAACGCACAAAAAATGCCATGAATTGCAAGGGTATCTCGTAAAGCTAATTTTACCAGCCTTAGCAGCATCATGAAGCACGCTGAAATTTTTTAAATTCAAATGATTGTCATGAGAACTGAGAAACAATATTTCCTTAAGTATCAAATCAATAATAAAAACCCAACATGTCAAACGAATCTTGATCCAACATATTTCAGATAAAAGAAAAAAATTCTGATGACTGGAACAAGAAGACAACTCCTTCACGAGCGAGAATAAGCTGTGGGGTTCACTGAACTTACGTCAACACATTTGGACGTGAGAAGAAACCTCCACAGAGCCTAAAATAAATAAATTAATCGCTCGAGGCAAGTAAAGGAGAGTAAATGATGCAATCCACTAAATTAAATTGATAAAAAACATTGAAACACCAGTGGTCAACATATTGCTAAAGAGTTGAGGTAGTTGTTGCTGAAATAGAAAGTCTCAAGCAGTGTACATTTAGAATGAAAATAAAATTTAATAATGCAGACAAGATAAGAAAAATTTATTCAAATTACAAATAAAATAAACACTCGGAATGCCAAGATCCTCCTACGCTTATTAAGTTCATCACGGCCTTGTTAAACTTTGGTCAGATAATAAAACCTCAGTCACAACCGTTTTCTCATCTTAGTTAGCCGATTCTCAGTAACCAAATGCACGGAAGACAACGTTGCATTGAACTGCCGTGCTGCAAACAGGGAAAACAAATTGGCTTCACTGGTGAATACCAAAACTGGTTCACAATTTCATCTCATTGACCAAAGAAAAGATGCTCGTAGGTTTCCCTACCACGCGCCCAACTGATGATAATAACGCCTCACACACGCACACTTGTGACTACACAGTTGCAAATCGTGGGTAGTAGGCATAATCAAGCTGTGCATCTCTCACCTTGGTCGAAGAGGCTGCGTGAAGGCGTAGCAAAGTCAGTGTTGTTCTGTTTTTGCTGCGTCACTTTTGCTTTCGACGGAGTTTTCACCTGGCAAAAACAAATATCAATTTTAAAGATAACACTCCTCTGTACAAGGACCAAATAATAAGCTTTGTTCACATATCTTTCACACAGCATTGCGTCACTCATCACCAGGTATCATATCTTACCTGACGAAGGGAAACAACACTTCAAAACATTCATAATTTGAGAACATTACTCTTAAAATACGAAAATCAAATATCCTTTATGTGAATAGTAAGAAATTTCATTCAAGTCACAAGTAGATTGAACTCACTTGAAAGAAACCAGCATCGAAAGTGGTCACCGGAGGACTCAATTCTTGTGATTGCTTCTTGGAAGACTCAATTTGCTGTTTATCCTCATCTAGCTTCTTGCGAGGGGTACACACAGACAATTTAACAGTATTATTAGAAGTTGAATTTTGTAGAACGCCTTCAGCAGACTTTCCAAGGTCATCTGGAGAATTTTCAGCTTCAAGCCTGCTGCTTTTGTGATTATGCACGCCAACGAGTTTTTCATTGTTAACGATAACAGGAATGTTCTCCTTCTCATCGCTTTCTTGTTCCAAAGAGGAATGCATAACCAAGGACGGCACATCCTGCACAACAAATAAAGCATCCACCTGAAATTATTTAGGAGATGTTGAAAAAAAATTGACTACAACAATCGTCACAAAAATTGAGTCATTGATTCCAGTCTCAGTGGAATGAAGACATGAGTGGTAGAGGGAGAAAGCATAAAACTGGAGAATTGTGTCACACTTGCACATTATATTATTAAACTGGTCAATTTAACACTCATAAGCCACAACAAAGGTGATCTCAAGAGAGTAGAGAGAAGGAACCATATGGTATGAACTGTAGAAAGAGGAGAAGCGATACACAAGGTGAGTTCCTGCACTGGAGACCCACCACACAGAAACAGCAAGGCAGGAAGAAAGGATGAAGAGCTTGCAAAGAAGCATAGAAACTGAACAAAGCAAAGTGGGCACAAAAGACTGAACGCCCGAAGATCGATCTATATCTGAGGCAACCAAACAACATCCACCCTAGGGGTGCCAGTCCACATAGCATTGGACAGACTAAGCTAACACTATAGCCTATCCTAGGTCCTCTGTAACGATGAGGTTTGTACATATGCTGCAGTAGTTGCTAGTGTTGCTTTGTGTCACCAACTTGTGGCCTAATTCACGAGAATGGCAAGATTTGAGGCTAATTTCTATTAAAAAGAGTTTCACTCAGATACAAACTAAAAAAGTTTCATAATTAAAGTCACCTTTTTTGAAGAAGTCAACAGACTTGGAAATTGCTCAAAACACAATGACTTATTTAAAATTGACACATTGAACTCTTTAGACATATGATGGTTCTGTATACAAGATAGTAAACCGCATGAAAATTTTTTAAAATACCATTAAATTTTTTCTGCTACGTTTTTAAGGAAGGCATAACTACCAGTGCCAGTCAATGCAGAAGTGAGGCGATAGAAAACTTTCCATCGCAAGACCAGTGATGGTACCCTCCAACTCTAGCTAACGAGAGCACCAAGTTTTATAGGCTAAAAACGCAACTACCGACAAGTACATGCTGTAACAGAGCACTTATCATTGCTTACACAACCTGTCAGTGGTGTCCAACCTACTTTAACCGTAGGTCCGAGGCAGGCGCGACCCACCCACCTTGGGAGGAGAGGAGCTGCTGATGGAGAGCTGGTTCATCTTGTTGCGAGCTGCCAGGATGTGCGCACGCAGGCCTGACGACGCCGCTCTGCTTTTGGTGACAGCAGGCCGCGGTCTGGCCGCGCTTTTCTTTGCAAGTGTGGGCTTCTACAATGAAAAGTGGGCAAAATGAACTCATAGTCAAAATGAGTGCTTTTAAATTCTTGAAATAGAGCACATCAAAAGTCTTAAGAGATTTTACATAAAAACCTCAATTTAAACAATCATCTATAATGACCAAATGCAATTCAACATTATCGTCTAAGAAATTATGTAAGACCAATCAATGACTAAAAAAACATGAACTCCACAACATAACAATGGAGAATAAAACTGCACTTAATCCTAACATCATCAATGGAGACCTTACAGTGGAGGTCGAGGAGGTGCTTTTCTGCCAGTTGTTGGACTGCAGCTTGTCAAGGGCAGCAAACTTCTTCAGAATATCATCAATCTGGAAAAAACGCAAATGAATATTGCATTTAATGGGAAAGCCATTTGAAAAATAAGAATGAGGCATTTTAATTGCGATTATTTGAGTGTTTCACATCCACATTACACGACTATAAAGAGAGCCAATAACACTAAAATAACAGTCTAAATGAAAGAAAAAACGTACTTTCTAATGAAGTAATTGAAAAGGAAAACTTGCCAGCAGAAATTGGAATTTATTGCATTACATTGAGTTTTGAGAAATTTTATCTGAAAGTTTTTTCAAAATCAATAATTTTGGGGTTTTTCATTTTAAATGTTTCAGGCCCCCATAGTCCAAATCACTACTTGAATTTCAATAGCCAAAAGTAACTTTTGCAATAAAATATTTCCTTCTAGATAGAATTAACTTAGCATGCTAGGTAAAATTAATTTTGATTGATAAAGTGTACTTGAAATATGAAGTGCAAAAAGAACCTGGAAATATACGATGTCCCAGAACCCCTGGAGGTCTTGAATGGTGGTCTCCTTCTCGCCTTGCTTCAATTCACAGTCATCGATGAGCCCGCTGAACTGCTTGAAACGTTCTTTCTTCAACAGCTCTGCTTGGCCTAAAGAATTACAGATTAGATTATAAGTTAGTTTAAGCCTGCCTATAAACCACAAAGGCGATCCAAAGAGAGGAAGGCACCATTTAGAATGGAGTTAAGGGAACGTTGGATCTATGTAGAAAGGGCATAGAGACAGTGAGTTGAGAAAGAAGATTATGGAACCAGATCAAAGTTGAAGAAGAAAATAGTAAGTGCTGAAAAACAGGACAGCAGTGAACCAAAAAAAGATGGTCCTTAACACAACAAAAATATTTTATTTCAAGAAAATGAAGGCCTACCTAACTCTCAGCTCAGGCCCTCGCATTTTCCCTTGTGAGTGCTAATTCCCATCTATATAATATTCTGCTTGTTCCTTCTTTAGTTAGTTACTTAGTTACTTAGTCTGTCCATTACGCTTTCGTCCGAGCTTGCGGTATCATGGATACCAAATTCCTGAGTGTTAAATCAAAAGATCGTCTTTACATGCATTGATAGGTTTGATATTTCATCTGGATAGGTTCCGTTAAATTAGGTGAGCATAGGTTAGGTAATGTTGATGGAATTTTTTCACGGTTCCGCGGTTAATTACATGTTTGACATATAATTAGGATAGGTTTGACTAGGATAGGATAGGTTAGTATATGTTAGGTTAGGATGGGTTAAGTTAGAATATGTTATGTTAGAATTTGTTTGGTAAAAATGACCGAATTTTTTCACGGGTCCATCTAGCTGAACGATGACATTGGTTTGAGTTAGGTTAAGATATGTTGAGTTTGGATAGGTTAAATTTGGATAGGTTAGGTTAGCATAGTTAGGTTAATTGCAGTATAAAGGTTATGTTGACGGAGTTTTTTCACGGGTCCAAGGTTTTTATTTGTTTGACATATTATCAGGATCTGTTTGATTAGAATAGGATAGTATAAGGTAGGATAGGTTAGGCTAGAATGTGTTATGTTGAAATTGGTTAGGTAATGTTGACCGGGTCCACCTAGCTTAACGATGGCATTGCCCATGGAATTTCCACGGGTCCTGCTAGTAGATATAATAGTTGTATCCCCCTGAGGGGCTGAAGAATTACAACACTTGAATCCAATGATATTAAAAAAACAGCTAAATCTATACTTTAATAAGAACCGCGTCCGCCTGTCTGAAGCCAGCCAAAAGTGTGTGATGAGCGTATCTGTGATACAAGCTTAGGAACTAGGAATGAGTGCCAAGTGATTTGTCTAACATTATTATACATCTTTAACGGGCCGTGTGCACTTGGCCTCATCAACTCTCGAGAGATAGAATTTTTTATATCTTACAGCCTTTCATTTATTTTGCCTTCTTTTATATTTCAACTAAAAGGGAGTGGACTAGTCTATACTATAATAAAAACCATGTCTGTCTGTCTGTCCGTCACACCCACTAGCAGAAAGCATGTAAAGCACGTATCTATGATAAAAGCTTCAACTCCACAATTTTCTTCGGTGCATTAAAATGATGTGCTATACCGCAATGCAACGATGTGCTGTACCGTATTGTAATGATGTGCTGGACCATAATGTAATGATGTGCTGTACCATAATTCATCAGATTTGGAGTCAGAATGAATATCACGTGTATTATTTGGAAATAAGAACGCGTGTCATGCGATTTGTCCCCCGTTATACATTTTTGATGAACCATGTGCACTCGGCCTGATCAACTCTAGAGAAAGTGAAATTTTTTATTTATTTTGGCCTTTATTTCATTCTGCTTTTCTATTTCATAAAAGGACAAAAATACTAAAATCAACTCTAGAATTTTCAAGTGGGTGGACTAGTATATATTATTAGCCTGTGTACCATGTATCAGCAAGGTCCCCATTCAGCTTTGAGTGGTATCATAGGTACGGTTTGCTATTATTACAGAGTCAACTGCTCACAGGAAAATTAGGACTTTATGAGTTGTAAGGCAATGTTAGGCTAGTTTGCATTGGAAAAGAAAGGTCATAAAAAGATAAATTTAAATAGATCACAATCTATCAGGTTAAGATGTCAGTTTAGGACTGGTTAGGATAGGTAAGACTATGATAGGTTTCTTTGTTCATAGAAAGAAGAAATCTTCAGGAACCCAGCCAGTTGTACAATATTATTTAATGTAGAATTGTCATTTTAATGGGTCCCACTACACTTTTTTTCCTTCAAATTAACCCAAGTCAAGTTCAATTTAAATCCAAGTCAAATTCAATTTAAATCCAAGTCAAATTCAATTTAAATCCAAGTCAAATTCAATTTAAATCCAAGTCAAATTCAATTTAAATCCAAGTCAAATTCAATTTAAATCCAAGTCAAATTCAATTTAAATCCAAGTCAAGTTCAATTTAAATCCAAGTCAAATTCAATTTAAATCCAAGTCAAGTTCAATTTAAATCCAAGTCAAATTCAAATTAATCCAAGTCAAGTTTAAATTATTCCAACCCTAAGTTGAGTTAAGAATTGACATGATCACTCGTTAGTTTGAACATTTTCTATTTTAACACGTTCACTCTGTATTGGATCTCATGTGTAACAAGAGGTAAATTGCCCATTTACGTACCAGTATAAATGAATGACATTCCATCTCATGACATTTTTAAAAATAAATTGTCGTATGAGGTGAAAGGTCATCGTGCTATTGTATATTTCATATTCATGAGGAAGAATTAAATTTATTCAAGCTGGAAAACCGATTTCCCTATTCTGCTAATTACAACCTAACCAAACCAACCGTTAACAGCCGCAGAAATGCAGTGAACGTGTTAAATATGTATCTATTGGATGTGATGAGCTAGAAAAACATTTTTCTTTTCAGCAAGGAATAGATAAAATTTCTGCAATATAGAAAATAGCTGTCATAAAATGTGGTAAGTATCCAGCATCAGCAGTCAAGAGTGTGATTCAGATCTTTGAGCAGAGTAACAGGTAGAGGTTAATTATAAAAACTTCATAGCTACACGTTTCATGAACAAGACCGCATGAAGAACTAACCTATAGCTACATTAATGTCTCCAAGAACATCATCAGAGAGAATGTGTTTTTCTCTCAAGGAATCAGCCTCAAGTTCCTTGCTCCACCTGCTGCACAGGCCCGTCAGCTGGGCAGACTCTGATGCAACAGCAGCACGGAAGTCTGCTGTACTTTTCAGTCCACTCCCCATTTTACCTGTAAAGGAATTTGTCTAACAATTCATGATTTACACATTTCCTTAGCAAATTTTTCTTCACATAAGAATTTGTATCTTTTTTAAGCTTTTCTGAATTTTTTTTAAGTTTCATTAGACATTAATTAATTTTCAAAAAGTTTTAAGTGTAAAAAATAAGATATGATTATGACAATATATTTAGATTTTTAGAATAATTTTTTGGCTTAAAAAAACAAGCACAATACATCGCAGCAAAATAATAAATATTTTCTCATCAACATGTGAAGGATTGAAAACATAAAATTTATTTTTAGAGTAAAAAGTTCTGATGACATTCAACAAATAGATTGCATTTTTAACACACACATAGCAATAACAAATGAAATTAAGCTAATCATCAATTTAGCAGCAACAATATCCAGCAACTGCATTTACTTCAACTTAGCTTATAAAATGAAATGATTTTGATATTTCTAAAATATAAACACCCTTATTTCTATTATTAAAAATTATTTTTTAAAAACCCTAAAAAAAAAGAGAAAATTATAGTTTATAAGAAGAAATTTAAATATAATTTCCTTCACACTCATGAGAGTTGTGAGATAACTCAGGACAAGAAAAAAGTTTGGATGTTCAACTAAAACCTCATTCACTAGCTATATCTAGTTAACTCAAAAATTCAATAAATTAGTTCTTTTCATCATTTAATGAAGAGTTAAAATCACACAATCAATCATTCATTTTGGAAAAGTTTCCAGCAATGCATTTGAAAACCCAATCAAGCATGGCACTAAAAAAACCTGCACGGCGTTGCATTGACAAAAAGAAAGAATATCAATACATGAACATTTTTAAACTCTGTGAAGCTTAACGTTGTGTAACAGATTATCATGCAGAAAAAAAACATTTTGAACTCAATATAAAAGAGTCGTCAAATTTGTTTAGATTTGTAATTAGACTTGCGCCCTCATGATTTCATGAGAAATACCAGAACTTCGGCATTGCTATGAATCCTTCAACACAAATGCAATCAATGTCACTATTGGGTTCAACACTGATCTCTTTTATTAGCATTGAAAAGAAAATATACGAAAATAGGCTTAAGTTATTTTCCAAGAAATATCATGAAAATATCGAACATACGTTACAGGTTATACGCACAAGCTCAATAACATAACAACAAACCGCAGATTATGCGGCAGATACGCTGTGATTCTCAACACTTTCATGCTACTGCAACATCCATCAAAACATTGAACAGCTGAAAATGGCGATGTTTGATACTTACACTGATAACTCAACCTGCTTTGCTAACAAAAGGAGAACAAAAATACGAGAGTAGATTCGAAATTTTAAATCGAGTCTATTTAGCGTCCCTCGCTTTTTTCGAACTGTTACAGTAGCGAGGGCTTTTGCCGTGTGAGGAAGCTTTGGCCGCAATAATTTTTCGCGTGTATTGTCTACGATGATTAATTTTGTCATGTTTTCCGATTTGTGCGCCTGTATATCTACATTTTGGATAAATTTTTTAGATTTTTTCGTCATCTAATTAACTTAACGTGCTAGTAGCCCAGCGCAACGCGAAATTTTATATTGCAATAGAGTGAGCCAGACATTAGAGTTATCGATGCCCACCATCAATGAATGAGCTGAAATTTGAACGCCAAAGAACCTAGACAAATTTTTATTAATTTAATTTTCAAAAGAATATTACTAGTCAGATTTTCCAAATAATGGTATTAATTTCGCTTCGGTCTGCACAAAACCCCTCTTCTTTACATGAAAATAAGTTGTCTTTCTCATGTCATGGTATGTCAATCTGTTCTTAGGGTGCAACAGCTTGCATGGAAGGAAAACTGCTTAACTTCAACTAAATTCCAGGACAGCCCTGGTCATAACTGGAGTTGATCAGTGGACTGTGTGCTCCGTCTTTTTGCTGCTCATGTTTTCGCCGGCTCGACTCCACATCTTCACTCTAAACCTCCGCGACTGGTCTACCTACACTTCTTAAAACTTGTCATGTCTCAGTTTTTTCTTCTTTGGGGGCTACGTTTCTAAAAAATACATATCCAAGCTGAGTTCAAAGCATTCTTCCTTCGTAAGCCACAAGCTAGACTTGAGAACATTTGTTTACCATATTCTGCCTAACTTGTGTAAGATCTCGGTTGTTTCGCTCAGTATTTTTTTTCAATTTCTAGCTCCACAAGTACATTCATACACTTTTTTAAAGTTAAAAGTTGATTTTTTCGTTTTGCTTTCAAAGAAAGATTTTGGGATCAATAACGGAAAGCTACAAAATTTTTCAGCTGCGATGAATTAGCCTCGACTGCTTAATTAAGACATCTTTGTATTTATTTTTGAGGCCCCTGCGGATCGAATTTACCACCAACTGTTCTAATTCACGATAAATAATGAATATCTCATTTCAAAATATTTCAGATTTTGTCATATGCAGCTCCACCATTTGTTGCCTCTGTCAACCTCCATTTGTCTTAGGACGTCTTATATTAAGATATTTTTAAAAGCCAATATGTTGACATGTATCTCATGTGACAACGTCGTTGGAAACAAACTGTTTTTCTATCTTTTTCTTAGTGGCAGGGGAAGGGAATGCACCGTCTGCGCATGAAAATGGTTTCAGGAAAAAAACAGTGCACAACACGTCTGATTTATTTCCGTACATAGTCCATGAATCCTGAGAAGCAAACTGCACTTAACAATAGTTTGAAGAGGAAAAATTTTATTGGGAATCATACAGTGACCAAAGAACAGAAAATTATGGAACTCTTTGGACCAAGCAAAAATTGAATATGTTTTTTCAGAATATTTGTTCCGCACTTAGATTATGAAGGTGTTACGGCTAATACTTTGCTGATGTTACGGCTAATACTTTGCATAAATGTTACTTGAAATTCCTATAAATATGTTAATTACCTTTTACACAATTTTGAAGCAAGCTCTGGATATCTTTTAAAGCAGTTCCAGCAATAATTGTGCGTATGTATTAACATATGCCGCGTCATTCTGCTGTAATTTATACGCTATACCGTGCACAGGGGATTCATTTCATGCCAAAAGAAATCGATCGTCTTAGAGCTACATCGCATTGGTCACCCTGGCCGAGTGGTTAAGAACGCGCCCTTCACAGGAAGGTGTCGGCAGTTCGAATTCCAGCAGTGACGTCGGGGGATTTCTCCCCGTTGGGAAAGGAGAACTTGACCACAATTCCCCACTCAACCCAAGTGTCGGAAATGGGTACCGGCTTGACCGGGAGTAACCGTCATTGCCTCCTGGTGTTAGTTATGAGGCATTTGAAAAACCAATGTGCAAGATTGTATGTACCAGGTATTGTACCAGATTGTATGTACCAGGCTTGATTGGAATAAGCATCCTTTAATTACGCCAACTAGTTATGTCAGTAAACTCTTATTTCATTTGTTATGAATTTTTGAACATTTAATTAACATCAGTTTCGCTGAAAATTATAGATGTATTCTGTTGCCAATGAACTTTTATAATCTCAGAAAATGGTCAAAATATTCAGTTTAAATGTCTTATAGAAGTACTTCTTGAAATGACATTCAGTTTATCGAATTATGTTACACGTTTGGAATGATACGTCACATGATTTCTTACATTTTTTGGTAATTCTAAATGACACATGGAAGAAGAAAAATGAGAAAAAAGAAAGAAAAGGAAACACTGTTTATTTCAAATAAAGATAATACAAAAACCATCGTTAATTTTAAATATGTCTTAAAGTAAAGATCCTTAGTTGATTAACGCACGTGGGTAACGTAAAACTCATGCGAAGAACCGAGAAAAGGATTGAGAGACAAAACGGGAAAAGATGCATTCCTGTTCTGAGGTTATTCTGAGTTTGTTATTGATGTAAAAAGTTAATAAAAATACGTAATTCCAGAGACGCATCAATGAAAACTTTCATTGAAATACGAGCTCAGGAACTCACAATATCAGGGCCCAATGTTTGACGTAAAATGAATGGATTGAACATTACGGAACTCTGTTTTCGTACTTATATGTACCAACTAGTATGCCAAATAACTAGCTTGGAGAATATATTTTAGCCCAGCATGAATTAATAATACTTCCTACATAAATAATGTGGCACGAAAGAGTTCTCAGGAGTTACATACAAGAAAAGGCGGAGTATTCACTGAGCATTCTATCAAAAACTTGCCACAAAATTCTCACACCTACTTTGTCATAAAAGAACTTATGATACGTAGAGCACCAATTGGCGTTACGGATAATTATACCAACAAGGAATTGAGCTAAGGTTCGTGCGTAGTTTTTTTTAAATTTGATGTTCTCTAGAATTACCACATTAACCTCCACTGAACTGAAACTCGTCAGCTAGCTTTTGAATGAAGAAAAATTCTTGAATAAACATAGAGAGAAGTGCAACAGATGTATTGCACAGGAATGACGATATCCAAAACTCAAGGGACGTAACTAAAATCTGTCGCGAACCTCAGGCGATACACCTACGTACACATTACCCTAATACACACACTTCTTAAACCAGCGGTTCTTAACCTTTTTACTTCCATGCCCTCTTAAGAATTGCCAGGGGAAATTGTGTGCGGATGGACTGGAGAATAAGAGCTTACAACAAAGAATATTGCAAATAGGCCCTCAAACATATTCAACAGTGAACGTTTACTCTTTTTATCGAAAACATTACTAGGAAAAATCAGGTTTTGCTGCGGAGGCTCACGCCCCCCCAGGTTTAGAACCACTGTCTCTTTAAACTGTTATCCGGTCCTTACTGCTCGTGTTTTTCTTCTTTGAGGTCACTTTGGGCATCCAATTTCTGCTTCTGTATCTCCAGGTGCCGGAAGAATCTGTCAACACAAGATTCAGAAGCCGTCTCCGCTGCTCGTTTTTCATTGAACCTTTTCACCATTTTTTTCTGCAGAAAAAAGGTGATGTGCAATGATGAGTTTTGAGGCCAACCTGTTATGCTGCATGGAACAATCTTTCACAATTGAACTTTTTTGAACTTTGCCGATCAAGAGGAAGCCAGAGCAGGTGTTTGACAATTTTCATGGTCTTTAAGGTAACGGCTGACTCCGGTCATGGAGTCTGAATAGTATGAACTATACGGGCTCATGTTTACGTTAACTCAAAATAAGGTAAAGTTCGTGATGAAAAAGAGTGGAAGTAGACCCGACGGAATGGCAGAAAAATTGTTTAAAACTTTTCAACGTTTATTTGAAGAAATAAATAAAAGGACATTCTGAGAATATTTCATCTCCACGAGGAACACGTACCAGATCAATAACTCCTGAGTCTTCTAGTGAGTGTAATTTTATATGACGCGAGAGAAAGCGCAGTTTAAGGCCGTATTTAAATAAGTTTGAAGGGAACTTCAGGCTTTGTATTTGTTCTATCCAAATATTACTATTTTTGAGGCAATGAGTCACCGAACATTGGCTAAGACAGAAGCTAGAGATTTATTTTATTGACCGATTTTCGAAGAACAAAAAACCATCGTCCATTCTGAAAGAATAATTCAAATTCTATTAAATTTCTCTATTTCAATATAGACGAAAATACAAAGCGTTTGTATCTTCGAATTGACTCTTTAGAGGTCCTGTCAAGTGAATTAAGCCGTACGCAGCACAACGCACCTGCAACAGCTGCAACTTCATCACATCGACGTGATCCTCAGGCCGCCCTTCACAGCCCGTGCCTTCGTCTTCACCTGACGCCTCTGTGGAGGTTACACTGAGCCTCGATTCTTCCATTTTGCTAACTAAAAATATAGAGAATTTTTCGAGTAAGGATTTCTTAGTGACAACACTATCATTCGAAATGAGGCACAGCATAATGAAATTTGGACTGTGAGTTAATTTAGACGATATTTCGAGAAAAAACATTTGAAACGTAGATTTGAGGTGGGATGAAAACACAGGAAATGATGGTTACTTCTTGCATTCAACCTATGATGTAAAGATATTAAACAAACCTAATTTTAAAGCTCATTTTATCAATTCACAAAGTAGCATGCTTGAGACTGTGAAATTACACAATGATGTTGTTGAGGATGTGATGAGAAAAAATAAATGAAAAGTATTGTACAACACAAGGTTTCCAGTACAGAAATTTTGTTCCAGTATAATAGTGTGCAGTAACCGGAGTGAACAAGCGTACTGC
Source organism: Platorchestia sp. MABIK (assembly GCA_014220935.1). Classification (NCBI taxonomy): domain Eukaryota; kingdom Metazoa; phylum Arthropoda; class Malacostraca; order Amphipoda; family Talitridae; genus Platorchestia; species Platorchestia sp. MABIK. The sequence goes on along the minus strand of JACJUY010001433.1, from coordinate 47,412 downwards.
ATGACTGAATTAACAATTTCATGCACAAATTATACCGGTATAGACGAGTTTTTTAAAGATACGGTAATCTTATGACGTGTTTCATACATCTTCCTATATCGCTTCCCATAACTGCAACGTTACGAGGGAGGGTTGCGTCTGGCCAACGACATATCCTTCCCATGTCTCGAAAAACAAAAATCGCCATCACGTTAGAGATGTGTTCTCATTGAACAGGACAGGATTTATGGAATTCTGCGACCTTCGCACAAACTACCACGGGTGATAACACGAACAACCGCCCAGCTCACGCCAGTACACAGCAAGCGGGTGCCAGTTGAATGCTTTCTTCTGGCCTACCCCTCGTCACATCCACCACGTGACATCCACCCTACAGGGAACTCTTGCCATCAGGGTTACCAGCTGCCATTTCGCTTCGAAGAATATATTTCTACGTCTTTTTCATTTTAACTACGTTTAATTTTATTCAATTTATAAAGATTAAACATAGGGTTTAGCTTCTCAGTGACTTATGAGGATTGTAGGCTTTTATCCGAATTAACTGTCAATTACTGTAGCAACGAACATGTTCCTAAGCGTGCCTTCGCAGTCTAACTTTTTCGCCGGAGCAAGCATGTTTTTCGCCGCCTAAGCGATTTAGTTACTGGGACGGCGAAAAACATGCATGCAGGTGGAGAAAAAGTTAGACTGGGTTTAGGGTTAGAAAGGGAAAGTATTGGAGAACGGAGGAAGTTGCCTTCATCCAAGGGCATTGGTGGTCCTTTCTTAAGATTTTTATTTATCTCGAAATAGCGAATAACAGTGCAGTGACTTACGTCAATGTCGTGATTCACCATAAAAGATAAGAAGACCCATTTCGCCTCGATTGTACTTATTAACCTTCAATTCAAATATGATCAGCCTCCCCGCATGCGTATTACTAACGCTCAAATGAACTCGTAAGATGAGACTACACCATTACTATCATGTCTAATGAAGCTTGTTTCTCAACACCCTTGTGATACATAGTTGTCAGCGTTTATCAGCTCCACCTGTGAAATGAGAGTCCTTTCATGCTTTAATTCCCTTTGTAAGTCAGGAGAAGAGAAAGAAGAGTGGAAAATAGCATCAAATCCGTGTATGATACTGACAATGCTGAAAATGTACGGATAACTGATTGTGTTGTACATACGGTTTAATTATTGATACTCGACGCTCTCACCAAAAATAATCACTTCATCACAATGACCAAAATTAATCATTCAATCCGATTTTTCAATGAAAAATTATATTATCATATGAATACTGTTAGTCTCATCAGAAGCTGGTGGTAGCAGGTACCAAATTTTACATCAACACGATCTCTAAAAGAAATATGGTGGTGAAAAAATTTGCTCTAATCCACAACAGTGCAGTGAGATTGAAAATATTCACTTAAAAAAGAACTCTTGCAAATTTATTTTATATTTATTTCGACCTAGAGCGAACGATCGAACCAAGTTTTAAATTCAAATAACGGAAAATGCAGCTCAATTTTACAATAGTTAATGATGCAAGCGAGGTCAGCATGTTCTCTAAAAACCTTAAGATTTATTTCACTCTGGAACATTTGACTTATATCGAGTAACTTAGAGAAGGGAGACAGTTTCTTACCCACGAGCTATGGCTACCACCAAACTTCTCTTTTCTATTGGAAATAAACTTTTTTTCTTTAAAAGCCCTATAATATTTTCTCCAAGGATATTGGAGGACATCGAGTCTAAATTTCAATTCCACTGAGGCGAAAACTGTCCTGACATAGTTTTTTGGTATAATGAGAGAAAATAAATCCAGCTTAAGCTCCCACAGCGTACGAAAACAGCGAGATAATTCAATGTGAACGAGTCACGCCATTTTGCATCTCTGCTCTTGTGAATAACATGCCGTAACTCCTTGTTGTTCAGCGCTGCTTAACTTAACATACCGTAACTCCTTGTTGTTCAGCGCTGCTTAACTTAACATACCGTAACTCCTTGTTGTTCAGCGCTGCTTAACTTAACATACCGTAACTCCTTG
>JACJUY010001433.1:4374-28220 GCA_014220935.1 Platorchestia sp. MABIK | reverse complement strand
AATTTAGTCCTATTTATTAAGCATTCTACAGTTTAGCATCTCATCTCAAAGTTCAAATTTTCACTGCTTCTTGTTAGTGTATTTTTTGTTGGCAATTTTAAATGTGAAATACCATTTAAATATGTCTTGCTCCATTACTGTTGCCTGTATTTGTTTCAATATCAGAAATTAGTTAGCCTTCATCTAGCCCTTGGCACACAAAGAATCATGGTTGGCTATTCAAATGTTTTAAATAGATCAAATTTCAAATATTTTATAGAGATAGATAAAGCATTTTATGCTTTAATTTCATCTCCATGCTCTGATGTATGTACGACTGTGTAAATTTCTAGGAAACGGCTATGGTGCTGGTTCCTATAATACTTCAAAAAGTATATGGATGAATCATCTAAAAGTTTATTCATGTGTCTGAATGTTTTGAACCCAAGGCAATTAAAAATCTACGCATATTTGTATTGTATATATTTACACCAGTAAATTGGAACTCTGTAAGATTACTTGGGCTATGTCTCATATTTTTGGCCTTTTCTGATTGAATCCATTAATGAAATTGAAGGCTTTTCATTTTGTTTAGTTTTGAGAACAATGGATTAAAGGGTATAAAGTCAGCATCATAAACAGGATGTACAAGAATTTGTTGCTGAACTTCAAGTAGCACAGATCTGACAGCCACACGAGGATGTTGCTGATCTTCACGTAGCACAGATCTGACAGCCACACGAGGATGTTGCTGATCTTCACGTAGCACAGATCTGACAGCCACACGAGGATGTTGCTGAACTTCACGTAGCACAGATCTGACAGCCACACGAGGATGTTGCTGATCTTCACGTAGCACAGATCTGACAGCCACACAAGGATGAGCTTTTGTTCAGGTCACCTGTTGAGAAATGGATGTTTGTGTGCTACCAATCAAATTTTGTCAACAATAAGATTAATGAAATACTACCTATTTTATAGTCTGAATACCACAAATGTGCTTGAATCTAAATTAACTTATGGAACATTGAACACATTGGAATTTCAAGAGTTGTCTAAAGAGTTTTTGTAAAGCTCTTGCATCATTGTTATATGTTGTGTGCCCTAATTGCAGCAGAGCATCTTCTGTACACAAATCTAAGCCTGTTGGTGTACACTTTTGCTCTCTATTTTGATTCTGTCAAGTTGTTGATGTTTTCATTTCAGAGAGCTTGCTTATCCCTCACAGCTTAAAATATTTCTAATTGCATTTTAATCAAAAATTTGTTTACTCATCTCCTGAGGAATAATTGCTTGCTATATTAATTTAATTGAGTTGAGGATTGTAACAGTTCTCACTTGATCATCTTGCTTTTCATTGTACTTGAACACAATACTCCCTTGAGCACACCAATATTTGTTGATAAAAGAGCCCTTTTGTAATTCTTGAAGTTCTAGAGCATTCTGTCTTCTACATGGCTGTTCCTCAAAATGAGTAATGAGCGACTCACTGGAGTATCAGAGGTAGGCAGACTTTAATTTTAGATATATTACTGTTTCATTTAGGAGATCAATTTTGTGTTTAATTTTAGAAAATGTTATGTAGATTTCTCATAGGTATGGATACTGTTTTTATGAAATTTCAAATAAATGATCTTTTGCTATTATTTTTAGGCACAAGAAAATGGTATCCAAAGATGTTTATTATCTAGAGTTAATTGGGTGCCGTCACAGAGAGCTTTTAACGACTTTTGGAGCATAGTTATGAGGGCAAAAAACAGAAATACTATTTTTAAATGTTGTGTAATTAACGGGTTCGTTCTTCCATGAAAGTAATAAATGACGTAAGTTTGAAAACTATGGTTATCATTACAAGACTTCACAGAAAATTATAAGATGCTAAAGTAGACTTGTTTTGGTCGGGATTGGTGCAGGTGATAGCAGTTTGTTGTTTGAAAACATGAAGTCCTCCAGGGGAAACAATTATAGTACCTATGGGAATTAGCATTTCCTGAGGTGAGCCATTGAGTTTTGAGCTAATGGTAAAGTAGGCCTTTTATTGTTGAAATAGAATAGATTTTTGTATTCCATGAACCATAATTTTTTGGTTCACTACATTTTTTTTGTTGTCATATTTTACTTTCTTCTCTAACTCTAATCTTGTTTCATTGACTTTAATATTGCTGTTTCTATCTGTAAGATGTGGGGATACACCTTGCACATAATGCCTCCTTTCCTTAATTCCACACTCAATGGTACCTCCCTCTTCCCTCTCAGGAACACATCTGTTGTAGTTAGGAAGACCTAAACTAACTTATAATTAAACCCAATCTAGATAAGGAGACTATCAATTGGTGAGGATTAATTGAAATAAAAGTGATTCACTCTTGAATGATGCAATGGCATTGAAATAATTTTCCAACTGTTTGGGTAATTGAGTCCTAATTTCATCTCTGTGATCAAGAGGTCAAAAAGTATGAATTCAGTGCAACAGTAGAGCACAAAAAGATCTCTGATTTCTGACTCAGTTCTGATGGCCTTAGATTTTGATATTACTGTCATTGCTCGAAAATTGAAAGCTCACAAAGGAAAGTTGATACGTGTGCAGTGGCATTTCAGAGCATTAAGTGGGGGAAGTACAAATCCTGTGGTGAACTGTGCTTGTGAAAGTCTCACCTTTAAATGGCCAAGATGTGTGTCTGTGTTTGTTTCCTTATGGACCAGAATTGGTTGGTTCTGTCATTGATTAAGGTCATCATTGTGTACCACCTTAAAGTTAATTTATTTTTGGATGTTCTTATTGTGGGGAACTGTGAGACTGAATTTAATGCAGGTCATTTGAATAAAATTGATTTCACAAGTGATATTGTTAAAAACATGTACTTATTTGAGTCATGTAGGAAGTCCTGGACTTGGGTATTGTCCTTGAATGATGTTTATGTTGTCAGGAATTGCACGACTACAGCATGCCATGGCTCATCGCAGTCGGCGGCGGCTGTATGAGACTGCTTTTGACAGCAAGGTAACCCTGAGTTGTTCATTTCTTCCTATGTGAGAGAACTCTCCTTTTTTTGTACATGCATCTTATTCAAATTTGATCATGTATTTAGTAATGTGAACCTTTAAATATCCAATAATGTTAATTTGACCTATTGTTTTCTTCCCATGGCTGAGCCTATACTAATTTGATGGGTTTATAAGCTTGGGATGTTCATTTGGGAGTGTGTCAGACTAAAAGATATATTTTCTATACTTCATTTTATGAATATTTTAAGAGGCACTATATGTGTGTGGTTATATCTATGTCAGTCAAATGCAAGAGCTATTACTGTTGAAATGAAAAATTTGCTCTCATTTTGTTGCTTAAGTAATAATTTACATCAATCACAAATGTCTCTCTAGGCATTTCTTGTGTTTATTCTCTACTTCGTTCTATGTGTGCAGGAATGTTGATGCTCTATTTATTCTACTTGCCATGTAGAGTATGTTCAAAAATGACAATTGAAATCCTTTTTTTTTGTGTAAATCCTCTTTTGTGTGTATAATATTTTAATGACATTCTATTGTTGGCTTAGTTACTTTTGAAACATTTCTGTCCTTGGCTTCTTACTGCTGTGAAAATGTTGTGTAGAGTTCAATCAGAAGTCAGTGTCAGCCTACTAAACCACAGTGTCAGTGTCAAAAGTCAGTGTCAGCCTACTGAACCACAGTGTCAGTGTCAAAAGTCAGTGTCAGCCTACTAAACCACAGTGTCAGTGTCAGAAGTCAGTGTCAGCCAACTAAACCACAGTGTCAGTGTCAAAAGTCAGTGTCAGCCACAAAAAAGTCAGTGTCAAGCCACCACAAAAATAGTGTTCCAAAAATGAGATGGATGAAGACAGCATTCAGTGTAGAGTTAAGCTAATGTACAAGGTGTGTTCCCACATAAGAAAGTTGTGCAGGAATATCCAATTGTCCAAATTTTCATAACTTCATTTCAAAACTACCATTGTCTTGAAATAGGCATCTTTTAGTTTGTTTCATACTGGAAATGCAAATGTTACATTTTGGGCTGTTTGTCGAGTGTCCTGAATTGGCCAGCAGTCTGCTGTCTTTGAAGGGTGGGGCTAACTTTTTTTGCTTAATGACTTTGAAGGAGCAATTTTGTCTCAACAATGCCCAGGTAGAGCACCAACACAAGTTATTGGCAAAAAAGTGGTTCAATACTTCTGTAAATTTTTATGTAAAAAGGTTTTAAACATTTTATTTTTTGCTTTATTTGTTTTTGCCTTACAAGGTCTAGGGTTCCATAGCAATCAGTCAATAAGGGATGCAATTTAGTCTAAGCTGTCTTATTGGAGGGAGTGACTGATTGCTGTGGAACCCTAGACCTTGTAAGGCCAAAATAAATGAAGCAAAAAATAAAATGTTTAAAACCTAGTTACATAGAAATTTATAGAAACATTGAACCACTTTTTTGCCAATAACTTGTGTTGGTGCTCTACCTGAGCATTGTTGAGACAAAATTTCTCCTTCAAAGTCACTAAGCAAAAAAAGTTAACCCCACCCTTCAAAGACAGCAGACTGCTGGCCAATTCAGGACACTCTACAAACAGTAGTGTCTAAACTGTGTCCAAATTCTGTCCAAATAGTGTTAGTAGTGTCCAAATTCTGTCCATAAGAGTTGTGCACTTTTAGTAGATCGGCAAAGTTATGCTTTTTTATACGCAATAGAGAGATTATGGCACTTTATGCTGGATGTGTGCTTTGGGTCATAATTAGCACTAAGGACAGGGTCATTCTAGGAGGGACACTTTGTTTGAACTTCTGAACTAAGTCAGCAACTGACTATTGTCATGGGTATAATGTTTACTGTGACTAATTCATTCATAAATAGCCAGCCAGTGAATCATTGGTTTACTTGACTTGGTATCTGAAGTTGCAGCTGTTTTTCAGGTGGAGAAACCCTCGGAGGAAGGCAGCGGTGACTTGCTGGATCGCATTGCCAACCACCCCATTCTGCTTCTTTTGAACCCGCGCCGCCGTTCTCGCCAGTCGAACAACAACAACAACCCCAGAAAGCAGAGCACTTCTGCAAGCCAGAACCTCAACACTGGGGCTCCTGAGCAGCAGTCTGCCGCTTCACAGTATGCCTACCATGACAACCCTGTGCTTCCAAGACAGCGACCTGCTACTGTGCTACCTAAAGCCAAGTTTCAGGCAAGTGTTAAGCTGTCTTTCTCTTGAAACTGTCCATTGAGTGTCATTGTTTGATTTATTCTGTGAATATTTTTGAACGAGTTATCAGGTATAATGTAACATCAAGAATAAATCCACAAAAAGCGAAATAAAATTCATTTTTCTAAAAAAAAGGGGCATTCAGACTAGTGCTAGTTTTGACACTTCATTATCAATGAATGCTTTGAAATTAAGATCAACAATATGTAAAAATTGACATTTCAAAATTGCTATATTTCTACAGCCTATATAATGTACAATTGACAGGCACTTTGATCGCAACTAAGACTGGGTTTCTGCTTAAAAATGTACGATTCTAAAATCCTGAGATCACTACTACACGTTGAATCCAAAATTGAAAAATCATCTACAGAGAAAATATGGTTGGTGTTTTCACAGTGAAGTCTAGGCGCAGACTGAGATGGAGTTGCTAGCGGTCTATTAGTTCTAAATGATTTGCCTAGATGTTGGTAAAATCTAATTTTAGACTGTTTCAGAGTGCTCGCTATGTAGGAACTCTGGCAAGTTCCACACCAATATTTATATATAATACTAGAGAGCAACTCCTTCGGCAGTCTGTCTTTATACTGGAAAAATGTTTTTATTTGGAACCTGTTGCAAAAAACAAACTTAAAATCAAGTTGGGGATAAAATTTCCTCAAATTCCTAGTTAAACATTGCTTTAGTTCATCAGAAGTTGCCCCATATACCCCAATATGAGTGATTTTTTTGTTATTCTCAGTTATTTGATAGGAGGTAGTGTATCATGAAAGTCGATGAATCCTTGTTTGTCTTCCTGGTGTGCAGTTTCATTATACATAGTTTGAATTGACATGTCTCTGAAGGTAGAAGGAACCTTAAATTTGTGTGCCCCACAGGGCTCTGGCACGCCTCGGTGCGGACGACGGGGCGCCCGGGCCCGCATCTGCCCTCCCCCTCGGTCGCTGTCCTCCCACCACCTCCTCAACTCGTCCCTGCGCCCCATCGGCCTCAGCAAAAGTGATGACCAGATCCTCAACAGAGTGTCAGACTCGCCAGATGACGAGGATTATTTTGAGGACTACGTTGAGGGGCAGCAAGCAGAGGACCTCGCCAGGGACCTCATCACACTGCATCTCAACGCTGACGAGGGCACAAGTTCTGCAAGGGGCGGCGCGCGTGCCTGCTGCACTGTCGCGTCATGCGAATGTCACGACCAGAAGTCGAGGTTGGGCGTGTGTGGAGACCAGCGCCGCCGCTTGCTCAAGAAATGTGGATCTGACAGGGGCATGGGTGTAGGTGGAAGAGACGATGTTACCTGCTCCTGGGACTGTATCAACGATAACTGCCAGCACCATCAAGAGCAGCTGCATTTCTGCAGTCGCAACAAAAATGACAGAACGTGGTCTGGTTCTTCTGCGCGGTCATCATCCATACTTGCTCTGCACCACCCAAACGTGAGCAGCCCTCGCATGCAGCACCACGAACGCTTGATGCACTGCAGTAACAGTAGCAGCAGCAGCAGCAGCCTACATCACAGTCCCCTTTTAAATCATCCTTCTGCTTCTTCCAGCCCTAGAATATATTTCGGGAAAAGCGACTCGTCTAGCCTAAGGCAATTGTCGTATAGCGCATCTCCGAGTCCGAAACTGAGCACCCACAGCTCGTCAGCCAGTTCTTCAAAGCTGCTTCAGTCATGTAACACTCCCAGTCCTCGCTTGTTGAAAAGCTACTCCCGAGCACCAAATTCGGCATTATCCAGTCCGCGCTTGTTGCACTTGACCAGCTCAGGAAATACAGATGCTTTTAACTTATCAAAGTGCAATTCAGGTCGACCCTCATTGAGCACGTCTGGAGCTATAGCTAGGGTGCTTCAGGGACCTCTCGACTGCAGTAGTGCCCCAACCATCGTCTCCCATCCCTCTTCTTCTTCTCTGGGTAAAAGTAGTAAACTGTCCATTGATGAACCGTCCACCAGCGGCTACAGTTCTTCCAGGGTATCGCCTTCAGCCAAGTCAAGCCTTCGTGACCTCAAGAGGTCTGAAGGCCTGGCCAAACTGAAGCCTCTGGAGCTCCACAGCCCTCCTGGCACAGCACCATTACCAATTAAGTTTATCAAGAAGCCGCCGCTTTCTGATCGCAGTCCGTCCAGCTGGTTCAGCCCTCCAAGGCAGAAGGACCTCAGTTTACCTATAAAACGAAGCAATCAGAGCCGGTCGAGTTCGAGTGATGCGAGCACTTCAGACCGCGTGCCTTCCAAGTCTCGCCTTAAAAAACTTTCCTCTTCAAGCTCTCGGGCCAGCAGCAAGGATCAATGCCGGGCTACGGTCTCCAAGGATGCAACTTCTTCTGCCAACAGCGAGTCAAGCTTGAACTCTTCCATGGAAGTGCTTGTTGACACAGTGTCCGAGTCTGGACACAGCTTGCCTGCCCATACTGGCGCTAAAACTTCGAGTCTGAGCCTGGATAGCATGGCAAGCGGCATCAGCAGCATGGAGAGTCTAAAGAGCAGCGTCAGTGAAGGTGCAGGCGGTGGAGGCTGGTGGAACATGGGTAGTAACTCCTCTCTGCCTCTCCGACCTTCACTACTTTTGCCTGCTACCCACCGCTCGCTTATTCAGGTTCTGAAAGTGAATTGAAATTTTTATTTGGCAAATGAAATATAAAAACAAAATAGTTGCTCAAAACGTTCTTGAATTTAGCTAAGAATAAGCATGGATGCTTTGATGGCCTTCAGTTTATGAGTGTGCAACTAAGCTTCAGGTTTGTCTCATTAAGCTAGTGTTTTTAGGGCTCTGAAGTTCAAGAATTTCATTTGACTTAATGTTTATATTCATTATTTACATGTTTTAATCCAGGAATGAGAATAATATGAGTCATAAATTGCATGCAAGTAACTGGACTGGGAAGTAAGCATAGTTTTCTTGGCCTTCCCTGTTATTGGCTCAATGTATGGCCGACGTCTCGAGGGCCATGCTTTATACCATAATTTTGCATGCTAAATTGTAGTTTTCGTCTTATCTTGCTCAGTATCCACATGGAAGGCAAATAAATGAGTCAAACATTTCAGAAGAGCAAGGATCAATGCAAACGTGTACATGTTGCTGACAGCGTTGATTTCCCGGGCACTAGTCCGCCAAGTTCCAGATCCTGTCGCCCATCTCTGACAAGTCTCAGGAGCCGAGCAGCACGGACACGGGGGGCCCCATCGTAGGGGGAGGTGGGGGTGTGAGTGGGGGCTCGCAGCACACCTCCCCCCAGGATTTGCTGCAGCAGACTCCCCTGCAGTCTCGCAACATTTCCGACGACTTCCGTAATGTGCATCACATTGTGCCTGGTGAGTGGTGCTCTTTGTGCCGCCCAACACTTCTTTTGTGCTCAAGTATAGAAAGAAAAAATCTGAATTTAGATTTTGGCGGTTCAATATTATTTGTTAAAATCGGTATGATTTCTAAGTTCAAACTGCGGGTCAAGCATTTAAAAAGTATGATGAAGATCAGCGACTGAGAAAAATTCATAATTTTTTAAAAATAATTGCTGTATCGATTGCAGCTTGCCTAGATAATCTAAGGGTGTAGTTGTGCTAAGCTAATAGAAGCTTTTCAAATACTGGCACTTAGAACTAGGAGACTGTTCGTTTTTCTGAGAATAAGTGCTTTAAAGAACCATTGACAACGCTCTAGTTTGAGGAGCTTCAAAGGTGTATGTTGGTTGTGGAATATTGCACCCAAATTTGTTAGTACTTCAGTTAGACATTAAGAATGTGTCACTCTTCTCCTACTGAAACATGATTTTCTTGTTTCATTCATTTGAAATTTAATTTGCAACGCACTTGCCAGTTTCAGTGGTCATTTGAAAAGTGTGTTCAGGCGTTGATTTATTTGCGTACAAGTTCAAAGCTTCTCAGGGTTTCATTAACTCTGTTAGTTTGCTATCCCAAGTTTCTTATGGAAAATAAAAATTCTGAACAATTTCTTTGTGCTTCAGTTGAAATTATTTGAAGCAATAGAGTACAGAAGCACTCTTGTGATCACTTCAATTTGACACATGCATTTGACATTTGACACGTGTGATCATTGAACTACGTTGCGTGCAGGACCCCTGTCTGGGGGCAGCAAGGGGCAGCCCGGGGGGTCCGACAGCGGCATCAGCGTCGAATACGACACTGGGGGACACCAGGCCAACGGCCCGTGTGTGCTCAAAGACTTGCCGTTCGACATGCCCAAGCTGCGGCGCCGTCTCGCGGCCGCGCGCTCCTGTCCCTCCACCAGCGACTCTTCCCTCGCCAGCAGCGGCGACCGCTACGCTGTGCACCAGCCTGCGCCCCTGGCGGTTGCGCTCTGCACTAATCCCGCCATCTCGCGGGTCCAGGTCAGTCTTCTGAACGCGTCGCCTCTGTGCGAGCTGTCTTAGAGTCTCGCCAAATCCCTTCTCTGAGATGAGTGCAGCCATTCTTGCTTATTGATCGGAAAGAAGGGAATGGTAATTCCATGAGAGGAGTAAATTTAGATGGGTGAGATGTTCAGCTTTCAATTGTTTTTGATATTGCTAAACGGTTCTCCGTTTTGTAGAATTGTTAGTATTTTTTGCATCTCTTGACTGAGTTTGCCCACGGATGTTAGCATAGGATTCTATGTGGTGAATTCTATCATGTAGTCCATATTATAGCCATTGTGCTTTATGCATCGCTTGATTGAGGGTTCTACTCTTGAATTCAATAGCGGTATCTGCCGTGCAAGCAACAGGTAGCGCGGGTATCAGTAAGCAAGGTGAGCATGACATGCGTTGCACTGATCATGTAACACGGACTTGAGCTCATTTGAGGGTGAAGGCTGCATTAGGTGTTACGACTCAGATCCTGCATGGCATTGATGGAAGTGTTTGGCATTGTTGGAGGTAGTAGAAGCAATCAAGTACTTAGAGTGTAACTAAGTCCTTCATTGCGCAAGGCACTGTACAACTCAAACCATCACGTGCAGGCGAGTGAGATTCTGAGCGGCACATCTTCGTCCAACTCGAGCCTGTGGGACGCAGGGTCGTCAGCAGCAAGCAGCACGCAAGGCACCCCCCGTAAAGGCTCCATGAGCGCACGGGGCAGTCTCGTTTTAGACTTGGGCTGCAGCGCGCTGGCTGTGACGGGAGAGGAGGTAGACGTGACTGTCCCGTTGACCAAACAGTCGTGGTACCACGGGAAGATCAACAGAACGGAGGCCGAGCAACTTCTACGCCGCGAGACTGAAGGCGCGTATTTGGTGCGCTCCATCGACACGCCTCGGCTGGAGTACAGCTTGGCTCTGAAGGCGGCGTGTGGCTACATGCACCTCAAAATCCAGTTCCATGTCGAGGGCAACGGCTTCAAGATGGGCAGAGGGGATCAACTCTTCCCTTCCGTGCCGCACATCGTCCATCACCACTCCATTCACAGGCTGCCCGTGAGGGGGGTGGAGCACATGTTCCTCACCAAGCCAATCATAAGCGAAACTTTGTAGCAAATAACTCTTGCAACCTACCTTACTTGAAGCATGGAAATCAAATAATCAAAATCTTGCTCTGTCTTTTTTCTCCTGTCTTGTTACTTGTTCTCCTTGTTCTAATTCTTTGTGATGGTGCGTGTCAGAGAAGATAGGTCTGTGTATCCAGGTGCTCTGTAGACCAAGTTCATGGAGAGCTGTTGCTTACAGTTACGCTGAAATACTTAAGAATCATAAAATAACACTCATACCTGATTTTCTTGTCTTTTCACTTCTCACTCAATATTTTTTGTTTGTACAAGTATTCGAGTCATTTACTCGTTGGTGCGGAGTGAACCCCACGCTGTCGGAAGAGAATAATTTGAGTTTCAGGTGAGCCTTCAAATGGAATTGGTCTCGTCCTCATTGCACTTTCCCTGATATTCTCAGTGCCGTTAAAGTCAGGTCTGATCACAAAAGTCCGTTTTAGATTATACTCAATTCAGATTTGTTGCTTTAAGATAATGTGGAAATTGTGTCGAAAAATCTTCTTTTTGTAATTTGGGAGATATTCGTGAGGCTGCGCACATCTCAAGAGTGACTTAACAGTAAGTATGGAGTACTTTTGCCATGTAGTCGAGGTATGCAATTCGTGATCACGTTTCAAAATTGTGGCTTTCGGGAAACTAGAAATCTTATTTATTTAACGGGATTCAACTATAATTTATTGAGCAGTTATGCTTTTATTGAGCGAAATTCTTCTAGGGTGCTATTTCAGGTAGATCTTGGTTTGCATGGCTACTACCTTCAACAGTCACTAAATTTCCAAATAAATGTGCCACAATGAGTTATTCTTCCTCTTTACAGTTTTCTTTAGGGTGACTACGAAAGCACACACGCTTTTCCTGTGATTCGTTCCAATTTTTTTTGATAAACTTCAAGTCTGAGATTTTCCTCTTGAATTTGTTCCATCTATTTTTGTTAAGTATATTGGTGCAACATTTTACTGCGTGCTGGCGTCATCCGAGTCGCCCCATTTAGCATTGGTGCGTCTCCGCATTGCCAATGAGGTTGTGGGGGAACACGTTCCTCTTCACTGGAAATTTAAGGTCACACGCGCATCTTCCGTGAGTTCCTCGGTGAGCGCGTAGGCATTAGGTCATTACAAGCTTTGAACTTCAAAATATGACTTGCCGTACATTTTCGTCTGATGCTTTACCTTAAAATAATTGTTTCTGTTGTGGAGTTTCTCACAAATTCTCCATACTATCCGACTTATTTAGTTGATCGTCTGAATGAACAAAACTTTGTGCCGACAATTGATATATTCAGCAAGATTTGTATGTCCATACTGAATTTTGGTGCAAGTTCCTACTAAGTGTGTCTGTTTTTACTCACGTGCACGTGTCAGGAAGATCTGTCTGAATTTTGAAGAAAATTCGTCTCATTTGAGGAGGAACAAGTGTCTTTGAGAGCTTGCTTTATACCCTAATTGTAGAAGCCTCACAGGAAGAAATATTCTGTACTTGAGGCTGTGTTTTGGTTTCATCCTCAACTTGAGGGTTTAAGAATTGAGTACTTGTGCCACTGTTGACATTTGACACACAATTGCTGGTTGTCATTTGCCGTCTCTCGACTGTGGTAGCGAGGTTCCACTTTCCCAATTTTTGTCTTTTGAACTGAACGTCTATACCAGTTAGGAAGCTATTTTTTTAGCTTATCATTCATCATTGCATCCGTGATAAAAGTGTAAAAATGATCTATTGTTTACAGCGTTTATAATTGGATAGATTGAATGAGGAATTTGACTCACAGAAGTGTTGAAATGTTAATGGATGCATTTCTGGAGGTAAGATACTCAAGGCTGTCTGTTAATGAAGTCGTAACTGTATCGTGTAGTTAAGGAGCTTCGGCAATGTACTGTACTTAATGATGTGCTAAGCCTAGTTTAATGAACATGGTACATCATTTAATTCTTTAGTTTCTCGTACTGTGTCTAATTTAAGGTTACCGGAAATTGACATTTTATCATTAGTAATCTTTTTTCGCCTCTAATGGAGGAAATTTCTAGATTTATTTGAAACTCAATGGTGTTTTTAGCATTGCGTTTCACTTGCAAGCCTGGCGTCTTGTAACTTAGCTTCTATTGCTGGACTTGGCCTGCCCAGGTCACGTCGCGCTGCCATAAGTATAATTAAATCTGGCTCTATGGAAGGCTGGATCACGCCGTGATGACACTGCAACAAAGCTGTCGGTGATAACCTCTGGTAAAACCATCGTTGCTTCAAACAGCGCTTACTGGGGTATTCTCTTCTCAAAATTTGCAAAAGACTTGAAGCTTTAATTTGTTGGGACTCGTTAAGTGACATAAACAATTCTTATATCCCTATGCTGGTGCTCATTTACAGTTTTTCTGTGAATTAGTGTTTTTTTCTACCGCAGCTTGTGTCTGTTCCATTACAGTGAGGGATTTGAACTTCGAGTTACAGGACTCGCGACACTTTGAAATGAAGAATTTTCAACAATGTCAGCTGTAAAACAACTTTGGTCATGACTCAACATTCCCTAACGGGTTCAGTTTCAGGGTTTAGAGCCATGATTCAGAAGTATGTTATCGAACCTGAGGAATTGCTCCAAACTTGCGTGAATTTGATTTTCCGTTCAACGTGTTACCATCCGAGTTTGTCCCAAAAGGAATTTGAATTTTCCATTCTGGGTGCGCACTCCTCCCAAGTGCTGCTCTGAAACTAGAGCTGTTTTACGGCCATTCATTTACTTATTTCATTTAATACTGGCCATTGCAGGTGTACCAGGAAGTATTTAACGCTCAGGCTGTTGAATAAGATGTAATGATATCATGCGTATGTTGATATTGTATTTTGCGTGCATTGTTCGCTCATATCCGTCCTGCCGGTTGTTGTTCTAACTTCATTTGTACCTCGACTATTGAATATTGTGAACACATTCATTTTGTACCTGTGTTCATTGTCAACCGTCAAGACCTTTTTTCATTTTTCATAACGTGTGATGGATCATAAGTTTAAGTTTTTGACGCATGCTTATTAATGCTTTTGTCTTTTACAGCGTTGAAAAGTCTCTGACATGCTGGAAATGGCCTCTTCTAATCGTGTCGTTGGTGACCTCCCACTAAATTCATTTTCAAAATACATTTGCATTCTCGACTGAGAAATAAATCACGGAGGACCACGGGTAACCTGCCAAAAATCTCCGGACCAGCCGCCTGGTTGGTGCCAAATATAATCGTAGGGAAGGTAGCATGGAACCGTAGTGCATGACCTCTTAGCTGCGCTAGTGTGTGTAGTGCGAGTCTGGGGGAGTCTTGCTGCACGGCTTCAGGAAGTCTTCCGATTTCAATATTCCTCTCCATGGTTCAACTTTACTCATTTGATGTTCAATTATCTAGTACTATAGAACCAAATTCAAACACACTTCAGTTGATTTGGGCCATTTTATTTTTGGTCGTGCTAACACCGTTGTACGTCATTTGCAGGTCTTGGTTAAATGAACTTAGTTTGTTAAGTACACTTGCTTGTTTTCCTGTCGAGCTGGCCGTGCAGAACAGGCTCTTCCCAGACTTGGTAAATTTAGAAATGCCCTCGCAAAAATCGCGCTTACAGCGACTAAAACTCGAGTATACTTCGTTCCTGAATGTTCTGTATCTTGGTTGACTCTCCTACTTACTAGATGAATCTCTAGTTACCTCTAGTAATTTTTTAGAACCTTTCTAGGTAGCTCAAATTCAGTTGACTAGTTCATTTCCCTATGTATTCTTTACTTGACTATAGTGTTAATTTCTCGAGACTAGTCTGCTTCCATAGTGGTCATAGATTTTTGGGTAGTTGCTATCAGAAGATGGTGGCCCTGGTGCTATTTGCTGAGTTTTTGGGGTAGGCGCTCCTTAGATGATAGGGTAGACTTGCTAGTCATGCGTAGAAAATCCAATTTTACATTTTAAAGTCACATATGAATGGTTTATTGTTTAGTTAGCCAATTTTTACTCAGTTGTCCATTTCCATGTCAAAAATTGAAGTGACGATGAAGGTTTGGCCGTAAAGTAACCTTGACAGTTTGTTCAGCGTGTGACGCGTCGTCCTAGACGAACTCTGGGATAGGAGAGCACTCATTCATTGACCATATTTTGTGTTGTGAGAACGTTGTTTTTGGTGTACCGTATCATTAAGTTTGTTGCATGCAGAGTAGCTGTACCAATGCAAGAGATCATGTCCCAACTTAATTGCTCATCAAATTTGCCAAAGATATCAACAAGTACCTACATGCTTTTATTATTATGATTATTTATATAATTTTAAGCTGCTAAGTATGTATAATGCATTATATTGGATGAGTTGTGCATGTCCGAGTTTCACGCCTTACGTGCAGATTTGATAAGGTTGTGAATAGGAAAGTTCCGTCGTCTGGTGAAGGAGAAGAGTTCGCAGAGTCTCAGGATTTGAGACCACACAATTTCAAGTGCCAGTTTTCGTAGTAACCCTTTGGTAGGGCCAATCAATTGTTGTTTTAATTAATAGTTTTTATTTATGTTCAAAATGAGAAATCAATGTGAGTCCTTAGGGGCTCCCTTTGAGGAGCGGTATACCAAACTGTGTCCGGGAGTTCCCTTGTGGAATGTTAGTCTGTGTGGGCGTTTGTGCGTCTTGATTTCTCTGTATTTCCGTCTCATTTCATCTTATTTTCCATTTTCACTTGTGCGTTCTCCTTTACTTTAGATGGTTTTTTCAGGTATTACTAAATCTTTGCTAGTTCATATTTCTGCGTGTTCCATCAACCGTATTTCTGGATCATATCGAGCGCGTGGGGTCGGGGTCGTCTCAAATAACTTCTAATACAGTGCCATTCATGATTTCATGCTACAGGTTACGCAACATATTTGCATAACATTCATGATGACCTCGGGACCATTCCTTGCGGCGTTGTTTCTTGTATGACTTTACGGGAATAATCCGCCTCTCCTGGAAGGTTGGATGACAGGTTTGCTCTTGCGCTGCCCTAGGACCTATGTCGTATCTTTGAAAAGAAATACTTGAAGCTTTACTTGCCTGCGCAATGGATGTGCCAACTAAGACACTAGAATTCCATGTCATTGTTGTTACCAGTTGAATTGGATCTTTGTGATGATCATAGAAATAGAGCAAAAACGTAAGTTATGTTTTTAATATGCTTATGATTTCAACACGACTTTTCTCATTTGTGATCAAAAATAGCTTTTTTCTGACGTGTGACGGCTTGGTGTTCCCACCGTTCAAAGGGTGTACTCTCTATGCTCCTTGTTGTGTCCTTTATTGCACACTTTGGAATGTGTCTAAGGAAACAAATTCGATACTAACTTTTGTACGAATTGCTCTTGATGAGCCAAGAGTGAGAAAAATGCCGGAATGTTTGTATGTTTATATTGTGATGGTGTGTCGTGAGTGTGGTGTGCAGAGACACTGTTGAGTTCTCATGTTGTGATGTTCTTATATTGTGTTCTTATATTGTGTTCTTATGCTCTTATATTGTGATGGTGTGTCTTGAGTGTGGTGTGCAGAGACACTGTCGAGTTCTCATGTTCTCAAACCTGATTTAATTAACGTAATTCATTGACGTCTGTCAAATAACTTCAACGGCACTCGAGTCATTGAAACGCACTCGAGTCATTTCAAGGCTTCGGTTAACTGAGAAATCCCGAGTTGAAAGAACGCATCTTCTTTTGAAACGTAATCTTCAACGTTCCCAGTTACATGCTCCCAGATATACTGAACCGCAATAATAAGTTAATGCAATTACCATGGTATCCATTACTTGCTACATTATACATAGTAAGCCGATGACTGATGAAAGTTATGTACTGTGGAACATGTAACAGCTCCGTTGATATTCTCTAATAGAAAGGAAAAGTTATTCCTACTCCTCCCCTGTTTCTGTTTTACATGGAGCGAAAATTGGCGGAGGCTGTGGTTACTCATTTACTCCGTCCAGACTGCCACAATGGTCCCACTGTAGTTCTTGCGCTTGTTTGAGGAGCGTTCCCGAGTTGTTCTTGCCACCACTTCCCTGTGCTGCAATGCAATCAAGGTCAGGGAGACGGACGCGGTCACTTGCGTAAGCATTTGCTTTAGCGAGTTCTTGAATGTGCTTTTGCTATTCCCCGTTAATGACCTGCTTGCCTTAGAAGTGTGCAGAATTTATTCTGGTTCAGTTCATTTCAGTCTGTTTTTTTCAGTTTCCTCGAGCTCTTGCCAAGCATTCTATGACTTTTTTCAAAGTGTCAATCTCTCTCTGGAGTGTAGGGGAAGCGCGTCTTTGAGGATAAGAACCATTGGTTTGATGCATTAAAAATTTTCTCAAGAAACTACTTCCAGCGTTACCAAACAAATTAAAAGTTGCCGAAATCTACAGACTTTGTGAAATTCCTCACCCGTTCTGGGAGTGGGCGAGAGATTTTCCACGGGTCAGGACACATTTTTATTGATTCTGATCCAAAATAGCATGTACATTCCATGACATAACGGTAAGCATTGAATTATGAGCAATGAGAATTTCACCTTGAGGTTAGTTTGTATCATTATGAAACAAGTTCTCTTTGCTCAAGCATGCCTCTCGTCATATGAACTTGTCTCCGTATAACGCTGCGAGGGAGGCCTCTCTAATGCATGAGTCTGAAGTGCAAAAGTGCAATGCCAAAAGAGTACCGTACCATACGTCCGTTTATTTTGTGTCCTGTAGTTCTAAGCTTTGCAGTATTAAAGTAGTACTACTTACGATTGCGTTTTCATCTCTTTTTAACATGTTCGTTAACAATGGACGCGCAATATATATATAAACACGACCAAATCTCAAGTGGTGATAGGTGTTTTTCGAGAGTGACATCTTGTGCGATGTGACCTTTCTTGGTTTGTGATGACCGATTCTTTCTCAGTTTTTCAGAGTAATATTAATTATATGAAAAAAACTATACGAATTACTGTAAAACAAGGCATAAAGTGTTTAATATTGACGAAGGTATTGTGCGTTTCTATGTACTTCTCTATCCTAGTAAGATTAGCTGCTAGTTAGTCGTCGAGAACCGTTTATAGGTCCAGCAACTCTTAGCTGAATTAGCAATGGTTGGAGTTAGCCGTTTGATTTCTTTTTATCCTTTTTCATAGCTTAACTTTAGTGAAGGCGTCCCCTGTAATTTATACAAAAATCGTCCAGTACAATACGCATTGGCAGGCGACTTGATTTCTGCTTCTTTTGCCGAAACCGTGCGTAAATCGTGGCATTAGCGCTGGGACTTTGAGGCTGACAATAAATTAAGAACAATTCCGCCTGTAATACTAGAATGGACCCCAGCGGAATGCTGTAGTCAACGTCTGGAGGTAGCTCTGTGTCGACTGCGCATCGGACGTCGTCGACTCACCCATGGTCATCTGATGAAGTATCGTCCTCGGCCGCATGGCAACACTTGTCTTGTGCCATTAACCGTGCATCGTACGCTCGGCCAGAGTGTAGGGGGTGGCTGGAACCCCGGTCTGAGGGATCCAGCCACCACTGGGAAAGCTCGGCACACGTTGCTATAAAGGCAACCCAAGGCTACCTAACCTAAGCTAGAGGGGTATACAGTTGCAAATTGCTTAAATAGATCGTGGAAAGTAACTATAAATTTATCATTATTATTCTGAAGGAATGGGTAATGCTTGGTAAGTCTCTCTACGTAACTGACAATCTTTTGAAAGCTGAAACTACTGTAATATCACTATTAAAAAACCCCCACTTTTAAAAAACAGGGGTGTACTAGTCAGGCGATGTATTGCTGCTGCTGATAAACAAGAGGAATTCGCGTGTTCGGCGCGAGGTGAGTGACACTTGAGTATATGATTCTTTTACTACTACTACTCACTTTTTGCTCTCCCTGTTTCTCTGATATACTTGCACTGTTCTGTTCACGGTTTACAATGAGCGACACCAACAGTTCCAAGACGAATTGACGTATCTAAAAGTTGTACTGCAGCCATGCCAGTGATACTATTGTAAAAAAACTTCCAAGTTTAACTCCAAATTCATGTAATTTTACTGTTTAGTTTAAGGATAAATTGCCTTATCATGAAAATTACCTTCTGCTTGATTGAAAACAATTGTTTTCTCGATTTTTTTATCTTATCTCAAATTTCTGTGTGAGGTCAAGATCGATGAGCAAATTTCGTTTTCTAGATCCATTTATGATCTAATATTCCAAGAAACGGTGACTCAGTGCAGCGCTTTAGAATTTTGTTTTTTCAGAACATGTGTTCAGTTGAAAGTGCTACCATGTTGGACTTGCTTCAATTAATCTAGAATGTGAACATTTTTATTGAATATTGCTCTGTTAGTTGTTCTAAGTAAACAAGCTTAATTGCTCCAATGTTTTTCCATTAATGATCTCTGCTGTTGTTCGAGGGCGAAACACTACATCAGAGATGAAAACACTGATTTGATACGACTTCTTTCAAAGTATTTTTACTAAATTTTAAGCGGCTTAAGTATTGATTATGGGAAACGAAGAATACAAGAAATAAATCGGAAGGAAAACTTTTACTCAATGAATTTTACTGTGTACTACGCATTTTTCTTCTGATTATTTCGATAAAAATTATCTGGATACAGAGAAACAATAATTTTCAGCACTGAAGATGAAGTTTGAATATTCTGAAACGTTCGTAATAAATATTTCAATATTGGTTCTCCTTTTCATCTTATGCCAGAGAATCAATAACGAAAGGAATAAAAAATTCGATTTTAATGAACCATATAATCTCTGTGTTAATTTTACTCAGTCAGCGAAGAAACCATAGGATGCTAATTTGACAAATGAGAGCTACTTCGCTACCAACTGCATATTTTTAAATTTTTTGGACATATGAACAAAAATCAGATAATTTAAATTCATTGAGGGCCTTCAAATAAACGAAAATGATTGCTCGTGCAATCATGATTGCTCGTGTTAAGCAGTGTGGATTTCTTTCAACCTTCTCCGTCTTTCCTTCGTTTACGGAATGATTGTTCGTTTTCAGAGGCTCAAGATAATAAAATAAACTCTCCTGTTGTTGCTGTTACCGCTGTTGCAGATATCTCAGAAGTGTCAAAGTGGCCTAGTTACTCAGATTATTTAAAAAATCTATGTTATACCATAACTATGGGACTCTTTTCCAAAACACCCTCGAAGACTCCTAAAGAGCAGGTACGGAATATTTGACCATAAACCTTTTCAAGTGTATTATCTAAGTATCCCTGATGTATGGGTAAAAATGGACGCACAAGAAAAAATAGCGAAAGGCATGCAGGAGTGAAGAAGGTTAAGTAGTGTAGCCGAGTAAAAAATAGACTAGGATCAATGCAATTGGGGATGTTGAAGCATGTTGTACTGCCCAATGTAATGTATGGCATGATGTAACAGCAATGGCATGGACTATAAGAGACCAGGAAACAGGGTAAGTGCTGCAGAATAGGGTTTTGAAGTTGGGTGTTAAGGGTATCCAGAGATATTATAGTGGAAAGAATAAGAAATGAAATATGGGGGAGTTTGATTTCTGAACTAATAATTTCATAAATGATAAGAATTGGATTGATCTAACTAATGTAGAAAAATAGATAAAATAAATTTATGTATATAATTTGATTAAAAGCCATTATAAGAGTGTCTGCTGGGACATGCAAGAAGATTATTTCTGTTAAATTGGCAGACCTGCAGGTGATAGCCATTTGCTGTGTAATGGAGGTGGAGGTCGTCATAGTATTACAAAAATCGAAAAAGAAAATTGAAAGATTAATGAAGGTATATGGACTATATAAATAGAAGCTTAGTACAAGTGATTAATTTATATTAAGTTAGTATACAAGGAAGAATATCCCAGTGGTTGGAATGTTTAATGATCAAGGATCTGAAGTCTAACTGTTGTTGTCCAAGTCAACTTGAACTTAAAGTAGAGGGCCAACAGCATTGGGGTCTTTGTAATGGCCTACAATTCCCTTCACAATCCTCACAATATTCACTTAAAATGGTTCTATACCTGTGTACCAGACTTGTCTAAAAAACTACTCAGGATCCAAAAATTCTTATCACAAGCTGCCATTGGACGGAATCACTGGGATAACCAGAACGTCAAAACACCATCCCCAGGCATGATAGGTCATTACAGCCTACTCTACATGACTGGCTCTTTCCAGTCACAGTCACTGTTTCTTACTCCAGGCACATTCAAGAACAGTTTTCATAGCTTCAATGATACTCAAATTGCTCTCCTGATCCAATACAGTAAGACAGCTTATATCACAATCATCTTCAGCACATCAGGTATACCACGCATTATCTCCATACTGCTCAAACACCAAATTCATGAAACTCTCTCTCATGCTCATACCTACTACATTCCAGCACAAAATATTCAATTGTTTCCTCTACTCCTCTCTCATTTATCAGCAGTCATGTATGAGCAGGCACATTTGGGAATGGAATGAAAGAAATAACAAAATGCGTATGCAATATAAAAAGAAAAAGTAGAATATCTGATTAAGAGTGAAGTAATTATGAGCCAGAGAGATAAACTACTATAAATAAGATTTTTGATTAGTATTGAATGAACCAGAATCATTCTTGATTTGCTCAGTAGGACTATAAGATAAGCTATTATGCAAGGCTGGCTATGACTGCAGCCTGACTTGTTTAAATTTTAGTGCCAATATGGAATACTAGGCACTCACTTTTGAACCGTCCTTTTGAATAATTGTGTTGGCCTACAGCTGATGAGAAATTGCCCATTGCAAGTTGGATGTCAAATGATAACATAACATTGCATGTAATGACTCTTGAGTATTTTTCTTTGATCACTCATCCAGTTTGATACACAAGGAAAAGTCAGGAGCACAATCCTGATGTGTTACGTAGTATTATAGGCTGGAACAAAAGCCCTGGCTGCTGCCTGCATTCCCTTTCACTTTTAAGTTTCATAATTACAAAAAATTATTAACCTGACAATTTGTTTTGAATTATTTTATTTGAAAAAAACAGCTGTGGAAAATTACTCAAGCTTCCTAAAAAGATTAAGGCAAGTCTCTAGCTTCAAAATTTAAGCCCAAAATATTATAGATATAAGTCATAATCTAGCTTTTGTAATCAACTAAATGCAAAAATTATTTTCTTGGTTATGGTTTTGGAGAATTTACAAATATTTTGTTATGAATCGAGGGTTTAGCGTGTGTTGCAACTTCTGAGCCAGGTATCATAGAAATATTTTTAAGAAGTCATAGCTCTTATTTGTCTAGTAATCTCATTGTGTGGAAAAAAGCCTAAAAAAATGAGGGTCAATATCGGGTTTAATGCGATCACGGAAATTAAGAATTCCATTCCAAAGAAACACTACTAAAGAAATGCATTTAAAAACGTTTTACATAAATGACATTCTGCTCGCCGATGCTTAATTTTCGAATTATTCAACTTTGAAGTTATAGGAACATCGTATTTAAAAGTGAAGGAACTGACAAGTAAATATGCAGTAATACGGTATTGACGTATCGATGGGTGAGGTTGGGTAGGTTATGTTTGGTTAGTTAAATAAACCAACCTAAAATAACATAAATAAATCTAAAATAGCTCACCTTAACTTACCCAAACCGACGCAATTTTTTCCTGCGCAAAAAGTGGGCGTGTCCCGCCAAGAATGTGGGCGTGACCCAACGATGCGGCGACTAAGCAACCGAGTATGTAATGTTATTCCTATCTGAACGTAATTATTGTTATTTCTCAAAAATAACGCATCAGCGAGCAGAATGTCAATCATGAAAAACGTTTTTAATTATGTCCCTTTAGTGATTCTTGGGGACCGAATTTTAATTTTCTGTGATCGCATTAACCCGATATTGACCAAAATGAGATAGGTTTGTCTAACAGAAATTATCACTTGGCTGAAGAGGTACAAAAACAAAAAATATTGAGACTATTTTTCAAGTAAAGTTATTGAAAAGTATTGAGATAAAAGTTCTTAATAGAACAAATAAGATTCCAAGGTAATTGGTTTGGTAGGCATTTCTGATTAAATGGAATAGGTTTTGGATTTGTTGTGGACCATCTTTTTTTGATTCATTCTTTCATTTTTTTTTTGTGGGCATCTTTTTTTTGATTACAGCATCTCTGACTTTCCCCTTCATATTTTAGCTCATTTTATAGTCTTTTTTCCTGTATGGCTCTCTCTATGTGCAGAAGATCTTGTATGGGAAAAAGCTTTATTCTTAGAAGGTCTAATGTCAACCTTGTTCCTTTAACTCCATTCTAAATGATGCCCTTTTTTTAAAACACCATTGTTGTAGTTAGGAGAGTTGTACTAATTTTTGGTTCAAGTTTGCTTCTGTGATTTACAATACAATGCAGTTTCAGCAAAAAACTTCATATCAATCATTATAGCAGTAAAGTAATATTATGTTGAAAATTTACTGATATTTGGGTCCTTTCCTTTAAAATGGCCTAAAAATATAGATTTATAAGAATGTTTACAAAAGTCAAACTGTAATGTATTAGTAAAATTGCAAAAAATTGTATCCAGATTGAAACCATAAAATGCTTGTCAAAGAAAACATGAATGGTAATCTAGCGTGATATGTTGAATTAGGCCAGAAGCGTGGAAGTCAAAACTGGAAACATGGAGTGAATCTATGAAATTAGATTCAGAACTTATATAATTTATTACACATGAAAGTGAAAAATGATAATTTGGGAGAAATAATTTTGAATTTAAATTTTATTCTTGCCTGTTGTATATGGAATTGCTTTTGAATTTCAAATATTTGGTATTTATATTGTGGATTGTCTGACTGCTTCTTATTGAATCCCAGTTTCATATTGAGAGTTTCTTAATGAAAATGAGAAGCAGAATGATGTTTGGGTATAGCGAGCATCATTCACCTCCTTGTGATAACAGCCTGGAATGCTATAATAAATGGCAACTGAAATTTGAACATTAAAGGTATTGCATATCATCAAACTAAAAACATATAATAGTATGCTATTTGCTATTTTTTTCAATCAACTAAAAAATATTATAAAAAATAAAATTTTGTTTTCAGTTATTTGGGGAGGTTGGTTTAAGGCAAGCGTCCCTATTAGGAATCCAGGATTTTGAGAAAATTTGAGAAATAGGGATTATTGCTGCTATAGGAAGTGTAAGAGGTCAGGTACATCCTGTGAAAAAATGAATTTCGTACGTTCGATCGTTC
>JACJUY010001432.1:119092-142169 GCA_014220935.1 Platorchestia sp. MABIK | reverse complement strand
TCCATTTTTCGTCCACTTATAGTCCACTTATAGTCCACTTTTCGACCACTCCTCGTCCACTTCTCGTCCACTTTTCGTTCACTTTTCGTCCACTTTTCGTCCGCTTATTGTCCTCTCTTCGTCCATTCCTCGTTCACTATTCGTACACTTTTCATCCACTTTTCGTCCCCTTTTCGTCCACTCTTCGTCCACTCCTCGTCCACTTCTCGTTCACTCCTAGTCCATTTATTGTTCACTTTTCGTCCACTTTTCGTCAACATTTCACCCATTTTTCATCCATTTTTCGTCCACTTTTCGTCCACGTTTTGTCCATTTAGAGTCAACTTATAGTCCACTTATTGTCCACTTATAGTCCACTTATAGTCCACTTATAGTCCACTTTTCATCCACTTTTCGACCACTCCTCGTCCACTTCTCATCCACTCCTCGTCCACTTCTCGTCCACTTCAAGGACACTTTTCGTCCACTTTTTATCCACTTTTCGTCCACTTTTCATCCACTATCGTCCACTCATCTTCCACTCCTCGTCCACTTCTCGTTCATTTTTTGTCCACTTTTCGTCCACATTTCGTCCACTTTTCGTCCACTTCTCGTCCACTCCTCGTCCATTTTTGTCCACTTTTCGTCCACTTTTCGTCCACTTTTTGTCCACTTTTCGTCCACTTTCGTCCACTTTTTGTCCACTTTCCGTCCACTTTTCCTCCACTATCGTCCACTCTTCGTCCACACCTCGTCCACTTAGTGTCTTCTCCTCATCCACTCCTCGTCCACTTCTCGTCCATTTTTCGTTCACTTTTCGCCCACTTTTCGTCTACTTTTTGTCCACTTTTCGTCCACTTTTTGTCCACTTTTCGTCCACTTTTTGTCCACTTATCGTCCACTCCTCGTCCACTTTTCATCCACTTTTCGTCTAATTTTCATCCTCTCCTCGTCCACTATTCGCCACTTTCGTCCACTTTTCGTTCACTTTTCGTTAACTTTTCGCCCACTTTTCATTCACTTTTCGTTCACTTTTCGTCTACTTCTCGTCCACTTCTTTTCCACTTCTCGTTCTCTTCTCGTCCACTTTTCGCCCACTTCTCGTCCATTTTTCTCCCACTTCGTCCACTTTTCGTATTCATTTCGTCCTCTGCTCGTCCAATTTTCATCCACTTTTTCCCACTTTTTGTCTATTTTTCGTCCACTTTTCGCTCACTTTTCTTCCATTTTTTCGTTCTCTTCACTTCCACATCTCTTCTACATCTCTTCTACATCTCGTCCACTTTTCGTCCTCTTTTGGTTTCCATTTCGTCCTCTTTTTGTCTCCTTTTCGTGCATTTGTGATCAATATTTGATCCACTTTTCGTCGACTTATCGTCCACTTTTCACCCACTTCTCGTCCACTTATCGTCCATTTTTTGTCCATTTTCCGTCCCCTTTTCGTCCACTCCTCGTCCACTTTTCGTCCACTTCTCGTCCACTTCTCGTCCAATTTTCGTTCACTTTTCGTCCACTTTTTGTCCACTTTTCGTCCACTTTTCGTCCACTTTTCCTCCGCTATCGTCCACTCTTCGTCCACTCCTCGTCCACTTTTCGTCCACTTTCATCCGCTTACTGTCTTCTCCTCGTCCATTCCTCGTCCACTTTTCGTTCATTTTTCGTTCACTTTCGCCAACTTTTCGTCCACTTTTTGTCCACTTTTCGTCCACGTTTCGTCCAATTCGTCCACTTTTTGTCCTCTTATCGTCCACTCCTCCTACATTTTTCATCCACTTTTCGTCTAATTTTCGTCCTCTCTTCGTCCACTTTTCGTACACTTTTCGCTGACTTTTCTTCCATTTTTTCGTTCTCTTCTCTTCCACATCTCTTCTACATCTCTTCTACATCTCGTCCACTTCTCATTCACTTTTCGTCCACTTTTCGTCCTGTTTTCGTCTCCATTTCATCCTCTTTTTGTCTCCTTTTCGTATATTTTTGATCCATATTTTATCCACTTTTCGTCCACTTATCGTCCACTTTTCACCCACTTTTCGTCCACTTCTCGTCCATTTTTTGTCCACTTTTCGTCCACTTTTCGTCCACATTTCGTCCATTTTCCGTCCCCTTTTCGTCCAATCCTCGACCACTTTTCGTCCACTTTCATCCGCTTATTGTCTTCTCCTCGTCCATTCCTCGTCCACTTTTCGTCCACTTTTTGTCCACTTTTTGTCCAATTCGTCCACTTTTTGTCCTCTTATTGTCCACTCCTCGTACATTTTTCATCCACTTTTCGTCTAATTTTCGTCCTCTCCTCGTCCACTCCTCGTGCACTATTCGTCCACTTTTCGCTCACTTTTCGCCCACTTTTCGTCCACGTTTCGTTCACTTTTCGCCCGCTTCTCGTCTACTTTTCTCTACTTCGTCCACTTTTCGTATTCTTTTCGTCCCCTGCTCGTCCTGTTTTCATCCACTTTTTTCCCCTTTTTGTCTACTTTTCGTCCACTTTTCGTTTTCTTTTCTTCCATTTTTTCGTTCTCGTCTCGTCCACATCTCTTCTACATCTCGTCCACTTCTCGTCCACTTTTCGTCCACTTTTCGTCCTCTTTTCGACTCCATTTCGTCCTCTTTTTGTCTCCTTTTCGTGTATTTTTGATCCACTTTTGATCCACTTTTCGTCCATATTGCGTTCACTTTTCGTCCACTTTTCACCCACTTTTCACCCACTTTTCGTCCAGTTTTCGTCCACTTTTCGTCCACTTGTTTATTTTTCGTCCACTTTTCGTTCATTTGTCGTCCAGTTTTCGTCCACTTTTCGTCCACTTGTTTATTTTTCGTCCACTTTTCGTTCATTTGTCGTCCACTTTTTGTCCACATTTACTCCAATTTTCAAACTTTTGGCATTTTTCTGTTTTATGCACTTATTTTGATTTTTTTTCAATTTATGTGACCTTTGTGCCCTTTTTGTAGTTATTTACTTTAATATACTTTATTTCTTTACTTTTTCCGATTTTTCATCGATTTTTTTACACCTTGGGCCATAAATTTTTTACTTCTTCATGTGTTTTTGCTTCTTTTGGATTGTTTTATTTGTTTCATGTTTTTTAATTCTATTTTTTTACTATTCATGTTTATTGTCGACTTTTTGTTCTAGTTCTCCATTTCTTTTATTGACTTTTTTTTTTCCCCTTTTTTGACTTTTTTTGCCTATTTTTCACTTTTTATTGACCTCTGTTTAATTCATTTTTATTTTTTTGTATTTTTTCAAGACTTTTGGAGAAAAGCTGAACAAAAGTTGGAAAAAGTTGGAAAAAGTCTAAAAATGTAAAAAAAGGAAAACAAGTAAAAAAAGTATGAAAAAACGTCAAAAAAGTCACGAAAAAAATAGAAATGTGGGAATGTGAGCAACCCACCCAGTCAAATATTTTTCATCAGTTATTCTAATGCCTGATGGACGAATTACAGATGAATTAGCTACTCACTGTCACTCATTTCTCATCAGTCATCACAAGGAGTCATGGAAGAGTGAAACTGTCGAAGTTAAAAAAGGTGGTTAATTGTGATATCATCGACGAAAATGGCAGCGATTTTTTGTCACCTCCTGGACGATATAAAAAGATGACGACATCCCATCAACGATTATAACGTCCACTCCTCCAAGACACATGGAGTGACTCAACTCGGAGAAATTTCTTCGGCAAGAGGATCAACATTCAGAGGCTGCCTCGGACTTTATGCGACTGAGGTTCATTATTGGAACCTTATTTCCCAGAGTTTCTTGACTTCAAGATTACTACGCGTGGTAATCAATGTAGCGAGGGAAGTTTGTCGATCTCAATCGTCAGGATTAGGTTCTGCCCTAGGACAACTGGATTGAAATCTAAACGTGGTACCTCAAATCAGTGTTTCTTACGGAAACAAACCTCGGCTGTTTGCTTCGATGTTTTTTCCTCGATACTGCACGTCTTACGGCATTGCAGTCGCACATGATGAGTCACTAAGGAGCTTATATTCAACCAGGAGCTTGAAACAAACAAACGTCACCGGGGGTATTGCTATACCCTCATGATATAACCGCCCTGCATCATATCTACAAAAAGAATCATGTGAAAATACTGAAATGCTGCATCTGGCCAAAGACTTTCATCTCCTCGAAAAGAACCGTTCGTACTTTTGAGAGACATGTTCCAGTGGATAAGCGCAACTTCGAATCAACTCCACGAGATAACTCTCGTACTATTTACTGCTACGACATCGCCAAACGGCGCTACGCTTGCCATCATCATTTTACCCTTTTCACATCGTCACCACGACGCAACTGAGGGAACTTACCGGAGTTACCAGCTATTTCTATCTCTTTCCTCTATCACAATGTATTTCTTGTGTTTGTATTCATGATCATCTAGGATATTCTTCATGTTTAAAGATTAAACGCGGGTTCGAAACGGTTCATATTTATCAAGATTGTGGGCTTTTCACTTATTATTAATTAACTACTGTCGGAACGCGTTTGTTCGCTAGCGTAATGGCGCACTCTCAAGCTAGGTAGGAGTCCTTTTCATGAGTAGCTCAGTTGCTCGGTGGAGGCAGTCGTACCAAAAACTCGAGAAGGTTCGCTCATAAAGTTCGATATTGAAGTAAAAGATCATATAAGAGTCACTGGTGTTCCCTTCCTGCGCCTTTAAAAATAATAAAGTTACAATTGACTTTTTAAGTAATTGGAGATTCATCTTACTCCAATTAACCATCTTGAATGGATTATAAAGCAACCAGCCTCCTCGCATGTATCTCGACAACACCCAAAACTGGAATCCCGCAGACAAGTTAACATATTTACTATGTGTCTAACCAGCTTCTGTCTCAACCGCATTGTGGTGAGTTAGATGTCTGCGTTATAGCGGTCATTTGTAATCTTTCGTATCTTTAATTTCCTTTGTAAGTTAGAAAGAGATGATGAAGAAAAGAGATGATGACGATGAAATGCACATTAATGATTGCCTCATATAGCTCGGGCTTACGCTTACCAAAATTAATAATTAATTACCACATTTCGAGTAAATTAACTGACACCGTGTAGTTGATGTATCCAATTAATGTAAAATAATCCCATTGGGGGTGGTGGCGGCTACTATTTCAATTTATCATGATTAATAAAGAATTATAATAGTTTTATTCGACTTGAGGACCGCTAGATAAAATAAAATGAAGTGACGAATGAAAGAGTCACGACGATTTAAGACAACAAAAAAGGAACAATAGGTTCTATCTAAATTGCTCCACACAACTGTTTTCTCTTCTATGTAATATTCAAATACTCATTTCTAAGTATAATTCTAGACTCATGAAATGGGCCAATGAGGAGCTCAGAAACGAAAAATTTTCGTTCCAAGATTTATTTAATTAAAGTTTATACACAGCGGCACATTTTGCTCACATATTAAATGAAAAACATCGAATTAAAAAATTTTTGTGACGTGAGTTTTAATGCTCTTTGTCCAAATCGAAATTGACACGAAAATCGAGACAACAAAAAACTATCGGAACTCGACAAGACTATCGTGAGACTTAAAATCACGATTAAATTTTGGAATGACGATCGAAGCTCTGTATGATTATTGGAACTTGCCTTGTCAATCGTACCAAATTTTGATAAAATAGAGAATCGAGACTTTGGGAGAAAAAAGTGATCTAATTTTCAGTTTGTTGGTACATAGCTCATTACGATTAACACGTAAATTTCAATACATGCATCCAGTTTCCCTCTGATGTTACCTAGACATTCGCTGACATGACTGTCAGAAACAAAACTAGCGGCCTCAAGCCTTAAAGGTCACGCGAAAAAATATTTTAAATGCTATTTGTTTTTAAATTCGCGTTAACGTCTGATGCCTCTCAGCTGTCGGTAAAGTTTTCACCATTTGTAACGCTAACGAGAATTAAATTCACAATCAATCTTCAACACTAACGAACATTAAATCTTATCATTTTTACCCCACCCGCAGAAATAAATTCCATTATCTTCAACACCGGCGGACACGAAATCTCATCTTTTTGAACACTAAAGAATATAAAATTCTACAGTTTCTAATATTAACATGGGTTAAATAAATTCACGTGCGTCTTTCGTGGAAGCTTTTTAGAAATTCCGTTGAAAATTTTTTGACGATGTACGAAACTCGGTGTTACTTGTAATTAAAAGTGTTGATGTTGCGCAAATTTCCTCTCGCACATTTCGACATGAGAATTAGTATCATTTCAATAAACACTATTGAGTTGTCAAGTGACGTGTTAAAAAAATTATAAATGACACAAACCTGAGAAAAATTTATACGTGTGTACAAAAACTTGGAATTTATGCATTTATGTGGCACCCTCAGTTGTTAAATATTGGCATCTTTGCCTCCACTACACACTAATAATGAAATAGATATATACACACAGATTAATCGATGAACGTGTTCTTATTACTTATATCACAAGTCTGCCCTTTCTCCCTCCAAGTCGCATGTACTACTGCGGTATCGTGTAGACATGCCAATTTCTCACTCAAAGCAAGCGAACATAGAACAAATTTCTCACTCAATGCAAGCGAACATAGAACAAACTTATACCTCAATGTACGAGAACATAGAATAAATTTCTCCCTTTATGCAAGCGAACATAGAACAAACTTATACCTCAATGTACGAGAACATAGAACAAATTTCTCCCTCTATGCAAGCGAACATAGAACAAATTTATACCTCAATGTACGAGAACATAGAACAAATTTCTCCCCCAATGCACGCGAACATAAAACAAATTTTTCACTCAATGCACGCGAAAATTGAACTCTCGCTTTGAATGCACGCGCAAGGAATTCAAAATTCTTGAACTCGATATTTCACTGAGTTATCTCAGGAATCAAATTAACTATCTATACTTTGGGATATTAAATTCAATTTTTTACTCGGTACACTCGAGTTTTAAACAAGTTTTTTCAAACGTGGGCTATTTAAACTTGATATTCAGCTCGAAGCATAATATGAGACATTCGGTGTTAATGCTCAGCGCGATAAATTCGAATTCCTCACAGATTTGTTGCTAATTCATTATTTTAAGTGATACATAACAACTCCTTTGAGTTACGCCAGAGGGTAAGATGGCATTTAAAACTCTGAGGGGATTTTAAACTCTGACGGAATGTTTCTGTTACTTGGTAGTTTATAACCATTCAGCGCCTCGCAGACTAAAATAGAACAAGTGAGTCAACATCAAAATCTGACAAAATGTTTCTCATTGAAATTACAATAGATACAAGCCAAATTTATCTCAACGGATTGCGGGTCTGTATCATTTTCACGGGTAACTCACAAATTTCTAAGTTTGAGGACTAAATTGAAGAAGAGTCAGCAGGAAAAAGTGTTGACACGAATTTAAAAAAAATTAAAGAATAAGTAAAATGAGTCACAGTAACCGAGTGGACTTTGTAGTCATCACTTGTAAAATCAAGTAATTGCTATCATTTCCACCTGTGAGCGAAGGCGGTTACACGCGTCCGAATTATTGTTGTCCATTGTGTAATAATTCTCTTTGTAATTTTTCGGCATCAAAACAAAATACTAGAAGCTAAGCCTTAGTGTGAAGGAAGGCTATGAGTAACTACTAATAGAGAGGAAGAATTGGAGTTTATTAAAGTATTTCCTCGATAAATTTTTTCCTTGGTCAGAGTAACAACTAAAAGAGATGAAAAATTTGAGTTTATCAAGGTTTTTCGTAGGTTTAAGAGTCAGGACAGCATGAATATTTGTATCTTTGTATTTATTTCCTATTGAAGCACTATTGGCCAGTTGTTTAAGAAGAAAATATGCAGAATGCTTCAATTCGTGGCATACGCACATTGTAAGAAAGTCTAGCAACGTCTTGCATGAAGATCGACTAAATAATCACTAGGAACATTATGAACATAAAATATAGTTTATTGATAAGGACTGTGAAAAAGAACATTTGTGTAATAGAAGTTCAATAAACTCTACAATGTATGGACCCAAAGAGTTCTCATCAATTTTTCTATTGGCGAAATGAAAGAAAATTTTGAACATCTAATGATGTGAACCAGAATACCAGAGAATATGAAGTAAATTCTCGTTCGCTCATCATTGACCATAAAAGATTACGTTTTTAGAGCATATATTCGCTCTTCGTAAGAAGGTTTCTCAGTTTTGTGTCAAAATGAACTACACGTACATGCGCCAAAATAAGCTTCAAAATTATAGAAGATGAATATGTGTGTTGCACTGCTGTTTCAGCCCTATTTGAGATTTCGCAATCATCATAAACATGACCTAATTCACGTCCCTAATCATTCACATCCCTAAGTAATACCTAGTCTTCACAGAAGAGAATAGTAAGATAACCGGGACTTCACTCGGCGACGCCGCGACTTGCTAGCATCTCAGGTCAGTTGATCATGATCGCCAAAACAAGGTGAGCAGAAACTCCTGAAGAACGGTCTTAGTTACCGTCTTCATGAGATATAAAATAAATGATAAATTCCAGGACTTGTGAAGAACGGTTTTAGTTGCCGTCTTCATGAAATATAAAACAAATGATAAATTCCAGGGCTCATGAAGAACGGTCTTAGTTACTGTCTTCGTGATATATAACATAAATGATAAATTCCATGACTTGTAAAGAACGGTCTTAGTTACTGTTTCCACGTAATATAAAATAAATGATGAATTCCGGGGTTGTCCACAGCAGAAAAAATATTTTAAAAATCTATAGGAATTGTTGCGGTGTTATCATTGGAGACAGATCGGATTCTACTTTAGAGTTCGTTAACTTACATGTGACGGTAATTTCTGCTAAGACATGACGATAATTTTGTAGGAACTTAGGATCAAAGCAAGTCTCTGGGGAAGTTAGTGGAACGTCAATTAGCCGAGAGGCAGCCGGGCTTGAGAAAATCGAAATCTTTCTAGAATCGAATCTTAAACGTTGTCGGTATCACAATTGTCGCGAAAACGAGAATTCAAGAAAATCTTAAGTCATTCTGGACCCCTCGAGATGAACGGAAAGTAAAGTAATGTCTATGGACGAATACATTTGCAGATAGCCATCATCTTAGTGCCCTTGGTTGCATGAGAAAGTTAGACTCGAAGATGCCGAACGGAATGATTCGACGTGCACTCGCTTCAATGATCTTCTACCTGAAGATAAATGCTACGCTTGTAGTTTCTCAACAAGAAACAGAAGGACAGAGCAATATTGTCCTAGTTTTCATTAATTCTTCCTGTATAAAAGCAACTCCCAACAAGAGTGGATAATTCTAAGAGCCTGATAGCCTCATCAGTGAGTTTCATACTAAATACTCGTGAGAACAGAACAAGCCAGGAACGCGAGAATAAGCCAAGCTCATGTTGAGGTGACGGCGGGCAAATTGCTCGCCCCCAAAAAGTTGTACGTGCCTCCAATTCAAATTCTAATATTCTTAAAGAAACTTTTGAACTATTAGATTTTATGGTTACGAAATTTAAAATTTGTGAAGTTCAATTGAAGTGGTTCTGTGCGTTCTTCATTGAATAACCTTTAAATTATTTGAAGACCAAAACACTTGCTTTGAAAAGCTACGTGGTTTTCCACGCACCAATCATCTTCGGAAACAAGAATTTTATCAAAACCTGAAAAACTATTTACTGAAAAAGGCTATATGGTCTTCCACGCATCCACCATCCTCGGAAACCATTCAACAACAAACAACACGATCTCGGACACACGCCCACTTTAGAGCCACGAAGATAGAAACCCAATATCAAATACATCAATAAGAATGCAAATTTTTATCGATGGAAAGTCCAGGATTTAGTTGCATCTCCCGAAGGCAGCGCTGCAGAAGGGCTTGAGCGCAGGCTTGTCGCAGTCTTGGCACCCTCGAGCCAGGGGCCTGCAACACAGGAAGTGCTCCCGGCAACACTTGGGCCACAGGTCCGGCGACACGTTGCCGCACTGTTGACATTCGTGGCAGAAACCTGCAAAACCGTCGGTCGTTAATTAAGTTAAGCGTGGATAGGTTCTGGGAGCGGTAATGCAAGACTTCAAACTTGTGTTGTTTTCTCAGTAAGTACGTACACCCAAGGAAAAATCTAGTCGAACCCAATGAAAACTCAGCCAATCCGATAAAAGCCAAGACAACTCAATACAAACCTATTCAACCCGATACAAGCCTAGCCAACCCAAAACAAACCTATTCAACCGAATACAAGCCTAGCCAACCCAATACAAACCTATTCAACCCAATACAAGCATAGCCAACCCAACACAAACCTATTCAACCCAATCTAAAGCTAGCCAACCTAGTGTGTTAAGATTAAAGTGCTGGATTGGAGAAGTGTTCGGGACTGGAATTTTTGTGATGAAAAAATTACCGTACTTTACCGAGCGGTTTTTAAACATAGGTTCCCAAAAGAATCTTGAATATCTCCCACCATCTCAAACTCTAAACTCTCTTAACTCTGAAATCTCAAAAAGAAGAGTTTGCCGTGAAAAGCCTTCAAACCTACACCAACGCGAGGCATCCATCGATGTAGGAATCCTGCAAATTGGACAAGATCTCACCAGCGCCTTAACCCTCTACCGCCTAATTTTTCTACTCATTTTGCCGGTATTATAACCACCGTTATTAGACGTGGCTCTAGCATCAGGTTGTCTCCAACATCACATTAGAGACGAACTGCAACTCGGCAGTGAACTTCAAAAAATACATAAGAGCATCTACTTGACGAGAAATAAAGTATACGAGCAGTTTTATTGAGTGTTCCCTATGGGGAACGTGAGGCGGTAGAGGGTTAACGAACAGCCTGCGTAATTGGGCCTATTGTTGGCACGCTCAAGGGGGGCGTCATTTGACAAATATTGCATTCAAAAAGCTATCAATCAAAATAAAACGGGGTTTTCTCAGGATTGCATAAATGCTTTGTTTTTTTAATTCGTGCATTTTTGTAGGAGTTATCGGAGATTCTTTAAGGACCCATGCTTAAAAATTACCTTGTATGTACATAGTTTTTTGAAGGTATGATGAATAATGACCATCAAGGCATGGTTCCAACAAGAATATCTCGTGCAATGGTTCATTTCTCATGCCAGGCTGACTTAGCGCCATGCATTGTGTGTATAACGGTCTTTCTGCGATATGTCTGACAATTTATGTTAGTACAACGCGTTTGACAGATTTACTATAATTCACTGTAATTTATTATAATTTACTAGAATTTAACATAATTTATTACAATTTATTATAATTTACTATAATTTAAAATATAATCTATTATTATTTTTCTGACAGGTGTACTATGATGAGTATAATATTACATAGTATGAGTATAATTCTTCACTTCGAAGCGTCAGGATGATCAGTTAAGAATACAATGTAGCCTACTTTGGCACGTCAGACAGATCTGACCCGCCACAAAAGGCTCACCAGAGGAGCAAGACAAGGCCGTGTTGGCGAGGTGTTTCCTGCACGCGTCTCCAATGGAACCTCGTGCGCAGATGCTTTGGCCCACCAGGTTTTCTCGCTGCAAAATCAAAGAAATTGTAAATGACTTCAACGTTTACTAAGAACCTCTAAATGGAATGTTTGATTACGCTAAGGTCAGTTGTGATGATAACAAATCTCTAGCTTTAAGTTCAGAAGCCCAATAGCTTTGGCTCAAGTTAACAGTTGAAAAAAGAGACATTAACATATAGTTTGTGTTGCATTTTCAAGTGCAGGGAAAACTTTTTAGGTAAAAAATTTGCTGAACGATTTCATCGTATTTTCGACGCGGCTGTCAGCCGGAAGTCAAATCTGGTACGTCCAACGACTTATCAATGTTTTATCAATTGAAAGCAATCTTAAGCATGGCAGTGAATGTTTTATAACTCAAATAATTCAAATAAATATAACTCATAACTAGAATAATTCAATCGTTCGTGTATAAATACAGGATGAGGCTGTCAATCCTGCATTTTCCTCAGCCACAGCCTTCTCAAAAATGCAGGATTGACTGTCGCACCCTGTTTTGCAAGATGATTTGTGATTGGTACAGGAAACGTGAGTCATTCCAATTAACCACAAATTTATCAAGTCATCAACATTTACGAACTTTATCCAGTTACAGAACAAACCTCTCAATAAGTTCATAAAGTTTCTATAATACATAGTTGGTCGGCAACCGGAGTGATTCTTAGAATTTTGATGGCCCAAGAGTTCAAAACACGAAAATGAAATAAGATATTTTAATGTACGACCATAGTTATTGCAAAATTAAGGGTGCCACGAACGTAAAAACGAATTACTGGAGAAGACGATATCGTGCTGGACATGTTTATGTGTTTAATTAGATGTCTCTCACACGACACCTTGAGCACAGTTGGAGAACGTACAAAATCAGAGGAAAATGTATTTTAAATCTTTCCCATCATAATAGAGAATCATCTCAATAACATACCTAGAAAAACTTTAACTTCGACTTTCTTGGAGTAACATGCAAAAAAGAAAATGAGTGCCAACCCCATTAGAGTGTTTTAGTCTCATTAGAGTGTTTTTATGACATTAAAAATGTGAACTTACAGGGTCTACTTCATTGGTCTCGGTGGTGGTGGGAGGCCTGGTCACAGGCGGCTGCCGAGGAATTAAATCTTGTTCCCTCCCTCGAGAGCTCACGTCCCTGACAGCCTGGACCGTGGAATCCCTGGAAGTCTCGAAGGCCCCACCTCTCGGTCTGCTCGGAAGAGGTGTTTGGGAGGAAGATCCTTGAAAGCTTGATGATTCCCTCCGAGAGTTGGTTTCAAGCCCTGAAGGTTGGAAGCTAGAGCTCTGCCTTGTGATTTCCCGAGCTGGAGGAGGCCGATCGGGGACGGACGCTGGAGCGACGGGAGCCCCTCTGGAAGTGATCACTGGATTTGGGGACGGTGCTCCTCTGGAAGATGCAGAAGAAGATGAACGAGCTGGAACTCTCGCAGACGGCGTGGTTGATGTAGAAGCAGGTGTCGGTAGGAAACTTCTAGCGGGCGACTGCGCCGGAGTTCTGGCAGGAGATCGGCTTCGTGCATCAGACGACGACTGTGGCGTTGCTATGCGAGATGACGAAAAGAAATCTTCAAAATTAACGTTCGATCCGCCTGCACCAGAGAAGGATGTAAAGGGATTGCGGTTTTGAGACGAGGTTGTAGCTAACGAGGACCTTTGAGAGTCGAAGGCCGGTATCACGTCTCCGGCGCCTCCGAGGCCGATGCCGATGGAGAACGTCTGGGCGGCGGCGACGCTGACAAAAGAAGCGAGGGCAAGCAGCAGCATGGCGGGTGCCTTAGTCGTGTGACCTTCTGAAAACCTGCTCAAATACACAGCATATTAGGAGGTGTGGTGTGGAAACTATTAGGAGTGGTGTGGAAACTATTAGGAGGAGTGTGTGGAAACTATTAGGAGTGGTGTGGAAACTTATTAAAATTAGTCAAAGTGAAACTATTGCAAATTAAATTCAATTCAAACACACTACAGTTGAACTTTAATCTGATTTTCTTGTATTAGGAGCAATACAAAAATTAAAAAACCTAACTAATATTAAAGTCCAGGAATAATAATAGCAGCCTCTTTAATTGAAGAATCCTCGACTCAGTTGGAGGCACGAGTTTTGAAACGTAATTAAATTCTATGAGACGTACAACACTTTATAGTATAACTTGAGACGACCTGTGAGACGTTCCCGTGCGAAACAAGAGTATTCGACGTTTCAGAAATATATTTTCCATGTACCAAGCAAACTTATTATCACTGGTTTTCTGTAGAATAAGACTACGAAATAAAATAAACATGTATTACAGGAAAAAATTGTCATTTAAATCACTGAAGCAGAATATAGGTGAAAAATATAATGTGGTTAACAATTTAGTGCCGAAGCAGACAAGTTCATTGATGAATTGCTTTATACAACGAATGAAAGTACAACAGCGACCAGTTTTGGTGCCTACGTATCTCAAAGTATGAAAATTTTATTACAATGACCTAAAAATATTTCCTGAATTAAAGGTCTCTTCTCCGATCAGTTGTGTTCGCGCTTTTCTTTTTTTCAAAAATCCAGGTTTATGAAACGAGGATAAAGTTGAGCGACAATGCTAATCAAAGTTGAGGAAAAACATGAATTTTTTGATTGATCCTTCCATCCAAACTTCTCCAACACAGACACCAATCCTTCATCGAACGTACATCCATCTATTCGAAAAATCAACGCTGTTCAGCGATGAAATTTTCATTTCAAACAGTCTTTCCAGTCAACACCGCCCCAGAAAAAGTTCAGCCATCTAACAAAGTGAAAACTTATTGCACGTACGTACTCATGATAATATCACACACACAGCGTATGGGGGCGGTTAACCGAACCTAAATATGATAATGCGTGATACTTAACCTAAAAAACCGAGCGAGCAAATGCGAAGGACACTAATTCTCGCCAAGATTGATTTCTGGTCGCTTTTACAACAGCTCGTAAACCTGGGCGCCGCGGTGCGTGCGCTGCAGCCTCCTCCCAGCTGCTTTCCCTACTGCACTCCCAGCAGCATTCCTAGCTGTATCCCCAGCAGCATTCCTAGCAGCACTCCCAGCATTATTTCTAGCTCTATCCTCTTCAGCATTCCTAGCAACATTCCTAGCTGCATTCCCAGCAGCATTCCTAACTGTATCCCCAGCAGCATTCCCAGCAGCATTTCTAGCTGCATCCCTAGCAGAACTCCCAGCAGCATTCTCAGCTGCATTCCCAGCACCATTCCTAGCAGCACTGACAGCTGTATCCCCACTAAATTCCCAGCAGAATTCTCAACTGTATTCCCAGGCATATCAACATTCCCAGAGACAGTCACAACAGCATTATTCCCAGCTACAGTCCCAACAGCATTCCCAGGAACAGTTACTACAGCATTCCCAGGAACAGTTACGCCAGCATTCCCAGCAAGAGTCCCAGCACAACTCCCCCCCTCCCCCAACACCACACACAACACAAGC
Source organism: Platorchestia sp. MABIK (assembly GCA_014220935.1). Lineage (NCBI taxonomy): Eukaryota > Metazoa > Arthropoda > Malacostraca > Amphipoda > Talitridae > Platorchestia > Platorchestia sp. MABIK. The sequence goes on along the minus strand of JACJUY010001432.1, from coordinate 127,198 downwards.
TGCAGTGAAAACAACGGGAAGGATTGCGTTCGTGCGGACATCATCGAGCTGAACCGCCGTTGCATGTAACCTTGACCTCAGCTGGTGCAGGTGGTGCGGGTAGTGGTCGTGCACGTGGTGCAATGGTTGCAGGCGTTGCAGATGTTGCAGGTGGTGATGAAGGTAGTTCTGGTAGTCTAAGTGCAAGGCTTGCAGGTGATGCATGTAATGCAGGTGATGCAGGTGGTGCAAGGGCTGCAGATGTTGCAGATGTTGCAGGTGGTGATGAAGGTAGTTCTGGTAGTTTAAGTGCAAGGCTTGCAGGTGATGCATGTAATGCAGGTGATGCAGGTGGTGCAAGGGTTGCAGATGTTGCAAGTGGTGATGGTGGTGCAGGCGCAGGTGGTACATGTAGAGCTGGTGTTGCAGGTGGTGGTGTGGGAACACCAACCGTTGTGTGTGGCTGGCGCAGAGATTGCTTTAAAATGTGTGCTTTTTTCATCACACTGAAATTTTTCCTTATGAACCCTTCTTTTGGTCATCCTCTCCTTCTAATTTTTTTTGTGCATTTTTCTGACAACCACTTGCGCCTAATTATCGTGCCAAATACTTCTTCGTCTACTTTCTTCTTACGTTAAATTACTCTTGTAATCAAGTTACCTCTTTCTTTAAATTTCCTTCTCGTGCGCCTAACTACAATTTTCTTCCATAGCCCGTCACTTAGCCTTCAAAGTTGCGCTCGTATATCCATTAAAAAGCTCAAAAATTCCCTGAAAAATCCCCTACAATTGAACGAGCTCAAGACTTTCAGCCGCGATCCAAAACATCACAATGCAAACGCACTTTAGACCTTACCTTTCTAAAAAAAGAAGCCCAAGGGCTTTTGACGCCTCGACATCAAAGAAAGCAAAAATTTGAACTCCACTATTGAGAAAGTCTACGGGTGTGCACTGCCACACTTGATGACGATGATTTCCAGATCTCAAAATTTCTCGGAATGCTCGCCGTCTCGAGCCCTTGAGCTCTTCGTAGAATGTGATCCTGTACTTGGGAGCACACAGTAGAGATTTCAACAACGAACTGAAAACATGATAAGCATTTGTTGGTATTTTAGTTGTGACAATTCAAATTTTGTCCTTTACTATCCCGAATATTTTATGAATTGTATTAATGAATAGTTAGTGAATAGTTCACCTATCAAAATAGTATATTTGTAGTCGTAGAACGTTAAATTTTTAAACAACAGATTTCTACTTTGAATAAGTATAGATAAACGTTTATTGTGGACCGTACTAAATTTTCCTGAAGATTTTTTAATTGTATTTGAAAAGTCGATTCATAGTTTTAAACTGGATTAATTATATCGAGCAACTGCTGCCCCTCATTGCTCATTTCCTGTTATTTTAAACTCTAGGAAGCCCATCAAGGCCTTGCCTTTCCCAGCCCACGAGACAATTCCACACAGCCCCGAATAGTTAAGAGCGGACCAGGTAGCAAAACTGCTCAGACGTTCCCATTTTTATAACTGATATTTCGTAAATGTTACTCAATAAATGCTAACGTCACTCGCTCGCCGCCGTTGCGCAAAGTTCATTATTTCTGAATGATGATGTCCGTTATCATCGTTGTCACAATCGAAGAAGTTCATTTCTCCAATAGAGCTCCACAGTTTCCCCATAGCTCCCCCAATATAGAGTTCCATAGTCCCCTCTTCGTGAAGTTTACGTTTAGGTGGAAACTAAAATCTTGAGGTCAGAATTTAAACGCAACGCCGGCGCTGCTAATCGAGGTGAATGATGTTATTTTTTAGGGAGAACCAGGGCAAGGTCGGGTGCATGAAGCGAGAATAATAGGATACAGAGCAAAAATAATGACTTACTGAGTGAGGGGAGAGATGAATTACGGAATCGAGAAAGACGCTAAAAACTACAGAAAGAAGAAAAAATAAGAACTTCTAATATTGACGTTTCCGAATTCTTAATAAAATCTGAAATCGAAGATTGATAACATTTAATTGAAATTTATAGATCAAAATTATGACGCGAGCTAGGTAAAAATACACTAGCGAACCACAAAGAAAACAAAGGATTGAGTGTTGAATTAGAGAATAATGCTTAGCGGAACAGGGTGGTGAGCTACGGATGAGAAATTGCGCATGATCACACAGAGTAGAAATCTAACTCAAAGATAATAATCTACACGGGTCGGTCATTCCGTGTTTTCTATTTTGACCCTGAGAAGAAAATGTTCGCCCCAGTTTTTTTCCAACGAAAAAAAACGAAGTAATCGAGGCTGCTCATGTTTATTTTTTGTTGAATAGGCATGAGAAAATTATAATCATGCGGTAATTTATTAATGGGTCCATTGTATGAGGTCTCCTTGGCACGCAAGTGTATAATTTTCTATGAATTTACAACCTTCGCAAAGTCGGTCAGGTCAACATCGAGAAAACGAGTCTTACTTTAACTGTGATTGATTGTAATTCTAAGTTAGTTTCAGCCTCCCTTACCACAACAAAAATGTTCAAAGACAGTAAGGATGAAAGCACCATTCAATATGGAGTTAAGGGAACGCTGAATCAATGCACAAAATGTCACTCTTCACATACTTTTTTTGACCGTCGCTGCTCGAAACTTCCACGTCTCTTTTAAGAAACGTTTCAAATTTTGTGGGAGATTTAAGGGAATAAGTATGTATATTATGTAAAATAAGTTAAAGAATTCATTCAATTAAAACAGACACGTTGATTAACTTTTAAGACATTAAAGTGTTGAACACATATGCTGAGACATTTATCCAAAATTTGAAATATTTGCACGTTTTCTCATGGGTGCAGAAAATAAGAAAAATAACAAACATTACAGCAGATGAGACGTAGTGTAATTCGAAAAACAAAATTAAATTTTATAGCAAAATAATTTTTGATTCACAAAAAACATTTGTGGTTGATAGTTCCTCCGAACCCTTGAACAATTCTAGAGGTATTAACTAAGTTACCCACACTCATGCATGATATTTACAGAGAATTTTTACTTCCTACTACCGAGCTCGAAATGTTTTCATCGCTTATCAAGCGACGACGAAACTCAGAGAAAAAAAGACACTCCGCTTCTGTTAAATTTTTACTGGTGCACTGCGCAGTTAATCGAATCGCTCTACAGTCAACGTGGTGCACTGAGCAATTAAGTGGATCACTCTGCAGTTAGCCTAGTATACTGTTCAAGTATACGGATCACTGAACAGTTAGCCTATGTGCAGTTAAACGGATATCTGTGGAGTTAACCTAGTATTCTGAATGCCTAGTCTACAGTTACTGCGAATTACTACTTAAATGATCAATTTACTTGGTAGTTAATGTGCCTTATTGTAAAATTAAATCGTTTGCCATTACAGTTCATGTGATTCTCTGTAGTATTTCGGGCTTAAACGAACAATTTACTGGCCCAGTGTAAATCCCGTTAAGTTCTTCTCTGCATAGCTGGAAAGTTAACTGCCAAATACAGGAAAAATAGCTCAATACATAGTTGGTAGTAGTCACAGCTTTCATAGTTTCGTCCATGCACAATTTCTTGCCACTTAAAAGCATTTGGGTCAGACACACGAGCGAAGACGCTGGCAAAAAAGCTGACGTTCATAGGCCTTCTTTTACTGTCCGTTCTTCCAGAGGTGTTCTCACGAATGACGTCTTATTTTGGGATCTTTTTAATCGAAGAAAAACAACTACCCAATTCCATTCTTTTTTGTTTGGTTTGCCTTCCTCGTGGCGTGAGGGTTCAATATCTGACTTTTGGATCTCTTTGGTCAAAGAAAAATAAAAGCGCAATTTTTTTGCTTGGTTTGCTTTCCCCGTGGCGCAAGGGTTCAACATAGAATTTTGGATGAGAAACACCCTGGTTCGATGCAGTCCGCACCCGTGTTATTTTTCACATAAGTATGTACAGCTCCTTTGGTACTTATAAACGACGCGGAAGACAGTTAGAATACGTTACTGGGAAAACTCTTCTACTAAGTGAGTTTGCATTTACAAATGGTGTCCGCTATGTGGACCCCAACTCGATGCATTGATGTCATTTACAGCTGGTGCGTGGCATCAGTTGGTGCGCCGCACTTACAGCCGACTAGTGTCATCACTAATTGTTTGGTCGTGGCATCACAATTAGCTGGTGCGTGGCATCACAATTAGCTGGTGCGTGGCATCATAATTAGCTGGTGCGTGGCATCACAATTAGCTGGTGCATGGCATCACAATTAGCTGATTCATGGCATCACTAACAGCTGGAGCGTGGTATCGCTAAAATAGCTAAGTGTGGTGACTTTAAAGTGAAGGATGTGGAGTGTAGGGTGGAGTGTAGAATTGAGAGTGAGGAGTGTAGGGTGAAGAATAAAAAGTGAAGAGTGTTCGGTGAAAAATGTAGAGTAATTAGAATAGGGTAAAGAATAAAGAGTGAAGAGTGTAGGGTGAAGAATGAAGAGTGTAGGGTGAAGAATGAAGAGTGTAGGGTAAAGAATAAAGAGTGTAGGGTGAAGAATGAAGACTGAAGAGTGTAGGGTGAAGAATGAGAAGTGAGGAATGCAAGACGGAGAATGAGGAGTGTAGTGTGTAGGGATATCACGCCACGCGCTAGGCCACCTGCTGTTTTTGCAGTCAGGATATATGATATTTCACTTCTGCTTTCCTATAATTCGGTTGAGAAGCCGGAAAAAGCAACAGGATTTCAATAATGGAGGGACTAATTTAAAAATATTAATAGAAGGAAAAATAATGGAAAGACCAATAAAAATGATCAATGAAAGTAAAAATAATGAGAGGACCAATAAAAATAATCAATGAAAATAAAAATAATGAAGGACCAATAAAAATTTTAAAAAATAGAAATATGGCCAATAAGATTAGCTCTTCGTTGCACGGAACTCGCGCAAAACATGAGTAGAAAGCAGGAGGGAAGGGCTTGGTTGTCGCAACACTTCCAAATGTCAGCGACCGACTCTGGCCAAAAGAAGACACACGCGTGGGCGGTGATGGAAAAAAGACGATCGTTGAAACAGTCGTGATGACGCAAGAAATGGGGAGTTGAGTTTGTTTCGTCAGTGAAGACGAAGTAAAAACAAGTTCTGAACGCACCTGGCCGGCCAAGACTAGTCATGAACTTGTAAAAGATTGTCGAGTAAACCAACGTTAGAATTGCTCATTTGAAGCTGTAGTTTTCAACTGGTTCAAGCTTTTATCTTTATAAAGTTTTTAGGTTTTCAAAATCTAATTTCACCGCAAATGTGTTCCGTGCATTTAATTTAAGAATCATGTATTACATTTTCATATTTTCCATCGTTAGCATACGCTGCCTAGCCAAGAAGATTGTCGTACCAAAATGAAACGTAATTATAATTTAAATTTATTTTAAAGATTTCCTCGCATCAAATCTAAAGACCAAGAATATGGTAACAATAGTTGCGTTTAGTGTCACTGGTACTGCACCTGCTCTCTCCGTCACGATAAACGAGAGTAATCTCGCTAGAAAAAATCCCAGAAAACAAACCTCTGTCTTAGACAAATGAGGACTGGTTATAGCTTTGCATAGGGTTGGGAAACCCGCCAGAGAAAGGTCACAAATGACGACCATAGACTTTCGTCAGCACAAAGAATAATTACTCAGTGTAAAAAAGTTGATGAAGTGCAGTCATTCACTGGTGATTAAGCAGAGCAAAAAATTGTGAATACTTGCGACAGGCGTTTTTCCAAAGTGATTCTAGAAAGCAAACTGGCGGAAGAGTATTCAGGATTAAGCTAGTATGCGCAGCGAAGGTCCTCCGGATATTTTTGCTCATGTCACGCCCCGAGGATTGAGGGAAATGGGTTTGAGGAATTGCGCCAAAACAAGGAAACCTTCGGTCAATAACGCTAATCATGCAAAACAGCTCTAATTTGCAAATACAACACAACGATTAGACTGTAGAGCGATAAAAACCCGTCTACGTTTACAGAGAGCAGGTAGAAACATGAGTAGAAAGCAATAATCAATTTATCAATCTATGATAAATTGATGGAGTTTTGGGTAATGATGTCACTGCTGTAATGTATCAAGAAACGAAATGTTAAATTTAAGCCAATTTTGAAATTTGTAATACTCTAATCTTTTTCTTTTAACAATAGATGAATCGAGATTCCCCTTGTTCCAGAAAGACGGCAGTAGAGAGAGACGTGAAGCCTATGAAGCTATGAATCCTTCTTGTGTCGCTCTCACACTGCGATTCATTATTCTGAATTTCATGGTGAATTAAATTTATATCACAGATTTGTCCGACTTTGGAATGTTTCTTCAAATTTGTTTGAAATAGATGAACAGTGATCATTTTCTCGTACAGGCTTCCTGGGGAAGTGTAATGATCTGAAGGTGCTTCGCACAGTCGGGATAAGGATCGGAAACCGTGGCAGTTATAAAATGAAATTTCTGGATTATTTGACCATCCTAGGTGGCCAAGCGCACTCGTCTGTGGATAATTTTATTTTATTTTATTTCTGAAGACGACAATGCAGGCATCCACTGGTCTCATGTAGAGCAAGATAGGTTCAGGGATAACGAGGGATCATTTTCTCATTTAGAATGGCCTTCACAGTCTCCTGATTTGAGCCCCATCGAAAATTTATGGGACCAGTGGGAGCTGCGAGCCCCGACACCTCTTATTAGTATTTTTTTGTGGAAGATCTTGCGCAACGTTTGCTGGCGCATTGGACAATTATTCGTCTAGATTGCTTCCAAAATCTTGTGGAATCTCTGCCAAATAGAATAAAAACTAAAATCAATACAAAAGGTGATACAATAAACTATTTAGCTTGATTGTTTTCGCAACATTCACACATTTTCAGGAATCGACAAACTTTTGGTCGTGAAGTGTATTTTGTAGGCATGACACCCAATACTTTTAAATACAACGTTACATGCTGTGAATGTCATTCTGGAGAGCTGAAAAAAAAGCGGTGTTAATAATAATCAGCAAACTGAAATTTATGAAGCAAAACAATAAAGAAGCCCTCTGGCGAGACACTCGATCTGTTTGATCACATACGTAAAGTTTTGCTTTAAAAATCTGAAAAACACAATAGCATTGTCAACCATGATGTGTTGCACATAAAATGTAAATCTTATGAATGATAACCAAATTCTTTATCCGAAGCTCCACAAGTTCACCGACGCAGCGCCGTGATTTGTCGCATATTGTTCGATTTGGCCGGAAAATTGCGCTCATTTTCGGGGTGTGACCTCGTCGAGAAAGAACGAGCGGCTTAAATGCACCTCTTCACCGAGACGCAAAAACTCTCGACACCCAGGACGAGCGTTCGCTCCGTCTACGGTGGAGGCCAAACGGAAATTGAGCTCGTAAATAATGTCTGCTCTGCAGGTGTTCTGCTAAAATAATCTAGTGTACCACTAGTTCATAGAAATATCTGTAAAATATTTTAAATAATGAAAATATTTTCGTGGAATGCGGACGATTAAATGACTGCGTTTACGTCGGGTAAAAGCGTTAGCGGGAATTCGCTATTTTAGGAAAAGCAATTAAGTTGGAAGTGGAGTCTGATTTGTAGGTCATATGAAATGCTCGAGCCTGTCATCTGTTAGTAATGCTACCAGCTGTTAGTGATGCCACGCAATAGTTGTTTGTGATGCAACACTCCACCTGTTGGTGATGCCACCTGTTGGTGATACCTCGCACCCGTTTTAGGGATGCCACATACCAGGTATTAATTATGCCACTCACAAACTGTCAATGATACCTCGCACCAGCTGTTGGTGATGCCACACACCAGCTTAAACAACCTCAATGCATCGTGTTGGTGTTCGGATAGCGGACAAATTTGTGTAATGAGTCACACGTCATCTGAACTTTCTGCATCTAGCACGCCCGCACGAGCGTCCCTGAACGTCCAATTTCGACCAAAAAACGACAGTGAAGTGAAGTGCGCGTTTTCAAACCGTAGAGTTTTTGAAAAACGGTAATCCAAATTCGGAAAATTTTTTCACTCCTATTAAGTTCATTCACTGAACTTGTACACTGGTTTCTCGAATGCCTTATAATAAACACCGGGAAACCAAGACAGTTACTCCCGATCAAGCCGGCACCTGATTTTAA
>JACJUY010001432.1:95095-119046 GCA_014220935.1 Platorchestia sp. MABIK | reverse complement strand
AAATTGGAAACCATTAGACCATTTTCTTTCTTTTCCCAACGTTAGGAGGGGAATTAGAGATCGTTTTCTTTCTTTTCCCAACGTTAAGAAACACTGGGCTGGTACAGCGGGTTTTTGAAATGACGAGAGCACTAAGCCACGAGGCTACATTGACCACAAAATAATATTAATAATAATAGTACATAGCGACAAGTATTGGCAGAGTGTTATATTCCTGTCCCACTATCATTTCCCATGCTGTTAGACACCAATCACGCACAAGTTATACACCCCTGGAAGGGGTGCGTACATGTATATATTTCTAAGAAGCAAAAGAGTCATGGAAATGCTACTATTGCTAGCAGCAATGCTCTGTGACCACTATCACTAGCAGTAATGCTCAGTGATCACTATCACTAGCTGCAAGGCTCAGTGACCACTATCACTAGCAGCAAGGCTCTGTGACCACTATCACTAGCAGCAAGGCTCTGTGACCACTATCACTAGTATCAAGGCTCTGTGACCACAATCACTAGCAGCAAGGCTCTGTGACCACTATCACTAGCAGCAATGCTCTGTGACCACTATCACTAGCAGCAAGGCTCTGTGACCACTATCACTAGCAGCAAGGCTCTGTGACCACTATCACTAGCAGCAATGCTCAGTGACCACTATCACTAGCAGCAATGCTCAGTGACCACTATTACTATCGATAGGACCCCCGCGCTGCTGTAGCAACCAGCTTTACAGGGAAGATTAACGTACACACACTTGATCACTAATTTTCACACAGAAGCAGCAGCACGTTCCATAAAATGAAAAATGGCCGCTTCACGCAGGAACGGGGTTCCACATGATTTTTTTTCTGGCACCGTCAGTAGCATTAGAGCCGCTTCTTTCTCTCTAGCGCAAGAGAGCACCATTTATTTCACCGCGCATGATTATATTTAGAACAATGCATTGAAATAATGATTACAAAAACATAAGTTAAAAAATGTAAAATAATATAATAATACGCTAAAAAAATCGATGCTTTAACTAAAGAACCGATTTGAATAAAACTGAAATAAATAAATAAGTAAATAATTTTAAAAATCGCTGTTTTAACTTCAGTGCTGATTTTATCGCCAACGAGGGAAGTGAACTACAGAAATTCCGCAAAACCGCTATTTTAGAAAGCGCTGGTTTCACTTAAATAGTCGAGATAATATCATTAATCAACCTCATTTTCCATTCCCTCACGGTTATTTATGTGATCAATATAGTGTACGTTCAAGTTAAGTGTGCAAGGCTAAGTGAATTAGAGTTGATAATATATGGATAGAATAATAATGAATTAGAATAGATAGAATAAAAATTCCTGGAAGTCACTTATTAGCTCTAATAGGACCCACATTTAGTTATGCTCAACCTGTCCATTGCTGTAGTTCTAAGTAATGATGCTACTGATGCATTGCTTCAGGAACATGATGGTAAATTTGCGTGAAATTTTAAATTGGTATTACTGTTTCATTTTTTTCTTCGAACGGCAGTTCAAGTTTTTTGGATATTCTTGCTAAACAAGCAATTCAAAACGAAGATAAAACCTCATATCGATATGAAATATTCTATTTTCCCGTCAGTAGACTGGTTCACATTATAACGCTCACAATGTTTTATTCATCACAAGAAATACATCACAGCAGCCTCACCACAAAGCAAACCTTTAAACAATTTTGTCACCACCAAATCATCCAATCTGGTAACAATTACCTAACCTGGCAACTATTTCTTAATCTGGTAACAATTACCTAACCTGGCAATAATTTCTTAATCTGGTAATAATTACCTAATCAGTCAATTACCTAAACTGGTAACAATTATCTAGCCTGGTAAAAATTATCAAGTCTGGAAACACTCTTTTAATCTGGAAACAATTATCTAATCTAGTAACAGTTACCTAATATTGCAACAATTAATCACCACCTGGCAGCGATTACCGTATGTATGACAATTTCTGCACCGCCTGCCGCCCAATTGACGGTCACCGACACCAGATTTGCATAAATGGGTCGCTTGACACCCTCAGCCCCAGCTTGTAGGCGCAGTGTTGCCTCTAGCGGTCCGCCTGACAACAGGGCGGAAGTTGTGCTGTGAGCGGCGGCCTGGGTATGGGGACTATGGGCAGTGAAAGTAGCTCGGCCTGTGTGTGTGTGTGTTTGTGCGCTGTATGTGTGTGTGTGTGGTATGGCATGTGTATTGTATGTGTAATTGTATGCGTTGTGTGTGTGTTTTGTTTTGTGTGTTTGTGTATGCGTTGCTTGTGCGTTGTATGTGTGTGATATTTTGTGTACTGTGTGTGTTGCTTTGTGTGCGCTTGTGTTGTTTTGTTTCTATGCGTATGTATATGTGTACATGTGCTGTTTGTGCGTTGTAGGTATATGCTGTGTGGGGTTTGTTGTTTATAAATTTCGCAAGTTGTATGCAGGTTTCTTGTGAGTGAGTGTTTCCTGTCTTTTTAGCGTATTTCCAACAATTTTCTTCTGTTTCATCCTCACAAAAGCTTCCTACAGTTCCCCTCTGCTGTTACAGTTTCTCCTCCCCACCAAACCCCACATCAAGGCACGTCCTCCCACCCTCACAACACCCGCGTCCCCCCATCGTTTCATCACCGTAGCCGAGTGGTTAAGAGGGCGCGCCCTTCACGAGCAGGTGTCGGCAGTTCGAATCCCGGCAGTGCCGCCCGGTGATTCTGCTTGTTGGGAAAATGAGAACTCAGCCACAATTCCCCCCTCTACCCTGAGTGTCAGAAATGGGTACCGGCTTGACCGGGAGTAACCGTCACTGCGTCCTGGTTATAGTTATAAGGCATTTGAAAAACCAATATGCAAGTTGATATGTATCAGGCTTGATTGGAAAAAAACATCCTTTAACATCCTTTATCGTCAGAGGTTCTTCAACTGAAAATGTACGTGATCTCACAGGCGTAGACTGGAAGTAGTGAGGCTTGGAATCGTACGTCCATTTTACCACGAATTTTATGGGAAAAAACGAAGCTAATAAGATTGCACAGGGTGCAATGTGACTCCGCTCTATTGAGGAAGTTATTGGAGACGTGCGTCGCAACAGCATCACTTCTGTTGGTACATCGTAGTAGTAAAATCCTGTCTCTGTCGTAGAATGTTACCCTACACCTCGATAGATAAACGAAAGAGTGAATGAATAAATTAATGAAGAAACAAATGAATGAAAGAACGAATGAGCGATAAAACGACCGAACGAATGAGTGAATGAATTAATTAATTTATCAATGAAAAATAAAATTCATAAGTGAATAAAGAATAGATGAATGATTAGTTAATCATTGAATGAATCATTCAAAAATGATGAAAGAGCTACGAATTAAAAACAAAGACTGACATCATTAATGAATTAATTAAATTAAGAATAGAAAAGTACCAGATTTCTGTAAATGAAATGATAGGCGCTTGAACGTATGGACAAATTTTTATTCAAATACGCCTGTATAAGAAATAACACAAGTATTCGTTTACGTACCCTTTAATCACTCACATTGATAAAAAGTATTTGTTTACGCATCCTTCTATCACTCACGTGTATTAGCGTGAGTCTTCGTTTACGTACCCTTAAATTACTCTAACATGTAAAAAATATTCATTTACGTATCCTTCTTTCACTCACGTATAGCAGCACAAGTTTTCGTTAATATATACTACAATCACACTCGTGTATCAACGCAAGTATTCAAATTCTAGTTCATGCCTCCGTGCAATTCCTCCAAAGACTGATGCCTTTATAAGGCAACCCAGACCAGGAAATGCAAATATATAACTTACATGCATATACCACTCCCTCTGAAGAGGGGGAGTGCAGGAGGGAACGGGAAGTGTCACCTCCCCAGCAAATGTCAGCAAGAGGCTACCGTAACTCGGGCAAAAAATTAAAAAACCAACGTCCCCTGGGCTGCAAAATGTGAGGTATTCAGTGTCCTCCTCGTGGGGGGATGAATCGCCTATTGATGATGGGATTAAGTATTCATTAGGGAACGATGCCTGGAAGTTTTTTCTTTCATGATACCCGGGAAGGTTTGTTTGTTCAAACTTGATTGGAAGAACGTTTAAAAATAAAAAGAAAAACGGTTCATTTCTATTAAAGTTGATCCATGAAATGTATAACATTGGTTTTTAAAATGACTAAATATCGAGATCCTTAGTTGATGTTTACACATGGGTATCAAATATAATTCCCATGTCAATTGTGGAAACGAATAATTGAGGGGAAAGCGCGGAAAAGTGCATTCCCTTCGTTGCGTTAATCTAATTTTGAAATGCAAATAAATCCAAGTAACAAAGGAAACATAATACAAGTGACGCATTGTTGAAAACACTCTCGCGCTTACATTGAAATATGGGAAAAGTAAACTTCATCACTGTAAATTCCAATAATTGACGTATTAAAGGGGAAGCATTCAAATCTTCGTAAATTGTAGAACATTATACGGGGAGCGATGCAGATTCAACGTTGATGCAGTTGATTAAGTATTTTTGAGGGGGTCAAAATACATTTTATTTTATATTTCTAGAGGAGGTAGATTGTAAAATTACCCTGTAGATTAGTAAATTATACGGTATGTAAGCAGTCTGTATAGCAGATTACTAGATTTTTCGATAGATTGTTAAATTATACGGTATATTAATAGGGAGTTCGGTAGATTACTTGATTTTACGGTAGATGAGTAGAACATACTATAATACGTGAAATTAAGACATGATATAACATGATTACAATCGCAAATAGGGAAAATAGGGAAAAAGCGGTCTGTATTACTGCAATTAAAGTAGGAGCTATGATTATCCTGTAGAAAATACGGTGCTTTTCTAGTACCACTGTAAAGTCCACAGAAGTCGACATGCTCCCACACTGCCGAATTTCATCACAATTTTAGCTCATCGTAGAGATGCAGCTCGAAGTTGGCTACGCTACGTGCTACAGTACGCAGCTAAGCAAAGTCCACTTAAAACCTACGATGCCAGCTATGCAGTTTAACGACTTGAATAATGATTTAAATTATTTGAAACTCAGAGCACCACTGACGAGTAGATATGGCCGAGATTCACACGCCAATACTGAGCTAAAATTCTGTGCCAATACTGAGCTGCAGTTCTGCACCAATACTGAGCTGCAGTTTTGCGCCAATACTGAGCTGCAGTTCTGCGCCAATACTGAGCTGCTGTTCTGCGCCAATACTGAGCTGCAGTTCTGCACCAATACTGAGCTGCAGTTTTGCGCCAATACTGAGCTGCAATTCTGCGCCAATACTGAGCTGCAATTCTGCGCCAATACTGAACTGCAATTCTGCGCCAATACTGAGCTGCAGTTCTGCGCCAACACTGAGCTGCAGTTCTGCGCCAACACTGAGCTGCAGTTCTGCGCCAACACTGAGCTGCAGTTCTGCGCCAATACTGAGCTGCAGTTCTGCGCCAATACTGAGCTGCAGTTCTGCGCCAACACTGAGCTGCAGTTCTGCGCCAATACTGAGCTACAATTTTGCGCCAATACTGAGCTGCAGTTCTGCGCCAATACTGAGCTGCAGTTCTGCGGAAGTAGTGAAGTGATCTTATGTCGCTCGGCGGAGAATTTTAGCAATAGCTATTTTTGGGGATGGATGTTTCGTTTTAATGGTAAATTCATCTTTTTCCCTTGAGGTTTATTGAATCATTAGTACGAATAGGTGATCGTTTTTTTAATTCCATGGCAGAATCGGCGTGAATTTTAAATTCATTAGGGACCAAGGTACAATGGGAAAGAGTATAAAATATATTTGAGAATCTATGCACAATTGGTATAAGTTTAAAAATTTATATGGGAACCAATCCACAATCGGCATAAATGAGGAAACTATAAATGAGAACCAAGCGCAATCCCCATGAATTTAAAAATGCAAATAAGAACTAATCTACAATTGGCTTGGACTTAGATAAATGTATTAGAACCCATACACGATAGACGTGAATAAAAATATAAACATGAGCCGAGTCACAACGTGGTGAAGGTAAAACACACTTGGGACACATGACAAAATTGACATAAATGTTAGAAAATATTATAATATTGATATTATAATATTGCTTCTATAATTATAATCAATATTATAATAATAATGTAAATTACATTTGAGAGTAAAACACAGCCGCCGTGAATATAAAAAAAATATTGATACCCAACTCGATGATCAGTGATTCAGTTGAGTTGTGCTAAATGTACTACAAAAAGATAAACTTTACATTCACAGCTATGTGATAAAAAGGAATGCCAACGTTAAGCCACTTTTGAAAACAAAATATTAAGTAATATGCCACGCGTGATCGGATAATAAAACTACAGTAAAATTAAACAGCCTACAGCGTCCCATTTTGTTTGAACCCCGGATTTTCAGAAAAATTTATGTATAACATTCCATGTTAAAAAAAATTTTAAACGGAAGTTTTCGAACGGGAGGACTGCAAATGCCACCCTGTCGCGTGCCACACTGCCATCCAAATGCCAGCAACGAAAAAAATTCCACGGACATGCACTCACGCAAAAAAAAGTTACGTTAGAATACCAGAGTCTGGACGTCGTTGTGCTTGCGCCCGCTTGCTTCTAAATGTGAGGCGATATACTGGGAAGCTGCTCGAAGGTCACTTTAGTGCGGAGATTAAAAAGAATTAAATGGGAGCAAAGCTTGTACGTGGGTTGATTTGAGTTGAATACTGGAAATTTTTCGGTTATTCTTGAAGGTTTATTCTGTCCCCCTGAAAATCATTTGCAAAATGATACTGGCAAAAAAATTTAAAGAAACAGGGTACTTCAGAGTAATTTCGAATAAAAATCGGATATCAGAGTATCGAATAAAATTTGTATATTTTAAATGAGCAATTACATCATAGATATAATATGCTGAAATGCTATCAGGGTATTCAGCATAACAGGCATTTCATTTAAGTTCTAATAAAAATATTACATTTTATGACATTTTTTAACTCACATATCACAAGGAAGACAGCCAATGTATGATGTCTTCCTTTATGTTCTTTTCTTTTGTTCGTTACTGTGTATGTATCACTTGATCTTACGAGAACAACGCGTGTACCAGTGTACCAAGTAATATCATACGAGCAACATGCGCACCCGAGCACCAGGTGTTCTCATATACGAACAACATGCATGCCAGAGCACCATGTGATATATGAGCAACATGGGTATCAGAGCACCATGTGATATATGAGCAACATGGGTATCAGAGCACCAGGTGATATATGAGCAACATGGGTATCAGAGCACCAGGTGATATATGAGCAACATGGGTATCAGAGCACCAGGTGATATATGAGCAACATGGGTACCAGAGCACCAGGTGATATATGAGCTATATGAGCACCAGTGTACCACATGATCTCTTTAAGAACACGTTTCAAAGCATCCGCAGCATAGCAAGAAGTACCAAACCCTCGTCTGAGTTGACATCAGCAGCAGACCCAGGGCGGTCTTCTCTCTGTGACTCTGTTTTCGAGGGACTGTTTTGAGATGTTCTTGTGAAGCTTTAGGGCAAAAATTGGCGAGGTCTCGATCGTGTGATGCTATGAGACTTTAATTCAGAACAGTAACATGGTCGTAGGGTAGAACTATATGAGATTTGGGTACAACAGCATGGTCGTTGGGCACAACGGCTTAGGATTTGGGTATAACTGCATGGTCCTAGGGTAGAACGGCCTAAGATTTGGGTACAACGCAATGGAATTTGAGTATAACGGTATAGGACTAGACTACAACGACATGAGAGTTGGGAATAAAGGAATGAGGCTAGAATACGATGGCACGAGACTAGATTACTTCAGCATGAGACGTGGGAAAACATCAGTGGGGTAGGGTACAAAGGTATGGGGTATGGGTGCAACGGCGAGAGACTTGTGTACAACCATGACACTTGGGTACAACGGCATGGGACTTGAAAATAAAGGTTTGAGACTAGCGTACAGTTGCATAGGACTTCAGTGTAACGGTGTTGGAGTTGTGTGCAATGGCATAAGACTTAGGTACAAAAGCATGGGACTTGGGTATTAAACATGGGACCTGGGTACAAAAACATGGGACTTGGGTATAAAACATGGGACTTGGGTACAAAAGCATGAGACTTGGGTACAAAAGCATGAGACTTAGGTACAAAAGCATTGGACTTGGGTACAAAACATGGGACTTGGGTCCAAAAACATGGGACTTGGGTACAAAAACATGGGACTTGGGTACAAAAGCATGAGACTTGGATACAAAAGCATGAGACTTAGGTACAAAAGCATGGGACTTGGGTACAAAACATGGGACTTGGGTACAACAGCATCGAACTTGGGCAGACACCCTAAAAATGGACCACTTCCTTCGTTTCTGCTTCCTAGTTTTATTTCATGCAAATGTTCATCACAGCTTGTACGTACGGCATACACAGCTTCAGGGTGTTCAGTTTCGGCTTACTGAATGAACTCCAGCCTCTTGCACCACAGCATCGTAATTACAGCGCGCTTACACTCAGTGGGTGAAATAAGAGTATTAGTTTGGGACTCAGGCAATGGAATACTGTATAAAAGTGACTAAGGAACACTGGAATAATAAAATTTCTTTTTATGAAATTAACTAGGTAAGTGAACATCGTCTAAAAAACAGCTCAGAAAAATAATAATTATATGCAGAAATATAGACAGAAATGAAAGACAACGCAGTGGGTCTCGATATAGAGACCTTGGAAGTTGAAGAAATTGAAGATGGTGAAATAACTTGGAATTAGGACGACTCTGAATATTAGGGCACTAAAAGTAGCAAGGACTTCATTTGTAGGAATGCTGGAAGTCCCAACGATTTCAAACTTAGAAACAAAGAAATTCTCAATGATTCCAAACACACAGACGCTGGAATTGGCAAGAACTCCGAATATAGAGACGCTAGAATTTGCAATGACTCCGAAAATAGAGACGCTGGAATTTGCAATGACTCTTAAAATAGAGACGCTGGAAGTTGTAACGGTTTTAAAACATAGAGACGCTTTAAGTTGTAACGGTTTTGAAACATAGAGACGCTGGAATTGGCAAGGACTTCGAAATAGAGACGCTGGAAGTTAGAAGGACTCCGAATATAGAAACTCTGGAAGTTGCCCCGATTCTGAATACAGAGACGTTTTAATTCACGAGGACTCCGAAGACGCTGGAACGACTCCGAATATTCACACATACATGTTGGAACGCTGGAGGTATGCGGCCGAAGTGCAAATCTGTCACGCTACGCTTCACAAGACAAGCACGATGTGTGACCGCACGCATTTCTGGAGAAAACGGAGGCAAAAAATAGTCGTCCTTCGACGATTGGGGAGGAAGAGCGAGGGTCCAGGTGTGGGAGGAGAGCAAGAGATGACTTGGCGCCTCACAACAAGCGTAGAAGCAAACAAGGGTGAGGGATTTAGAAAATATTGACACACTCGTTTTCAGAAACTATGAGGTTCGATTGTTTTGGCGTGCCTCACTACAAGCGTAGCAGCAAACAAGGATGAGGGATTTAGAAAATATTGACACACTCGTTTTCAGAAGCGATGAGGTTTGATTGTTTTGACGTGAACGTGTTTAGCAGTGACAAATTTGTCCGTGATATGTTCATCAGGAATATGTTTATCAGCAACATGTTTATCAGAAAATAAATACCACGAACATGTGTCTCCAAAACATGTTAACGGGAACATGTTCATCAAAAAAATTTGTCAGGAACATTTTTTGTCGGGAACATACTCGTCAGGGTGATGTTTATCAGGTAATGTTGATCACGAACATGTTTCTCAAAGGATGTTTCACAATGTCAGGGTGATGTTTGTCAGGAAATGTTGATCACGAACATGTTTCTCAAAGCTTGTTTCCCAACATCGAGAGAACTTTTGTGGTAAACGGAATGGTGGCGTCAGATGTCACTCCATTTCTTCGTTCAACTTTAGAATCCCAGAAGTTACTTTGTGGTTTTCGACTGAAATGAGGTGAAATTATTTAAAAAGTTACAACATTTCCCTTGCCTGAACACTAAATTTGCTAGCGGTAAATCTTTGAAATAAATAATAGAAGATCAGGAGGTACACGGATGACCTCAAAGCATGGTTCTCTCCTGTTCAATAAAGCCTCTTTTTTCAAAATGCACGTCTTATCACAACGTATAAGCATCACTCGCACAACGCACGATCTTAGCACAGAATTAATTTTGTGTCTAATGTTGTTGAAGAATATTAAGGTTATATATGTATATTCGTCGCTTGAGCTGTTTTCGTCAACTGTCAACTTGCGTTGACAGTTGACGCTCAGGTCAATTTACGTTGACTGTTGAAATTCAGTTGGTAATAGTGAGCATTCTTGACAGTTGACGTTCGGTAGACATAAGTAAACTTGCGTTAACAGTTAACATTTAGTTCATTTAGTTGACATTAGCAAACATGCGTTGGCAATTAACATTCACTTTATGTACATAAGTGAACATGAGTTGACACTTGACATTCATTTTTTACAGGTAAACATGCATTGACAGTTAACATTCATTTTGTATAAGTGAGCTTGCACTGACAGTTGACATTCATTTGGCATTAGTCAGATGTGCGTCTACCGTAGAGGCCTACGGAGACGCCCCTATAACAACACCCTGAAGGTTTCTATAGGCCATCGTTTGGGCTCGTCTGGATGACGAAGAGCCGTCACAGACCCAAGATGGATGCCAAACAAGGCCTGTGTGTGTCATTAATGTCAAATTTAGCAGATTTTGTGGTGCATCGTAGAAGGCCATGCGATGCAAACAGAGGCTGAGTCTTTCTTCTGCTAGGATGTTAAATGGTTGGTTTCGGTCACATTATATTTTTATGGAGCAAGCAGCTTATGGCATTTTAATGTCAACGTGTTTGTCATGATATTTACCTTCAAATGTGGCTTGTGGGAGGCCTTGCTGACATTCTTGTCTTCGATCCTTGCTCCTTCGCCGAGAAAAAACTCATCCTTTACATGACCTTCCAATGGCGAAAAATTTGGACTAGACGTACAGTTAAACTGTTCGACTTCTTGCAGTAAACCACCATGCAAGAACAAGCCCGCCTGTTATGCACCATCGCAATGGAGGCTAATTTCATTATAATTATTTTAAACAGACTCATTTCGTAATGATGAATAAATGATACCAGAATTTAAAAGTCACGCATCATTTTATCAAA
Source organism: Platorchestia sp. MABIK (assembly GCA_014220935.1). Taxonomy (NCBI): domain Eukaryota; kingdom Metazoa; phylum Arthropoda; class Malacostraca; order Amphipoda; family Talitridae; genus Platorchestia; species Platorchestia sp. MABIK. The sequence continues at coordinate 107,813 of JACJUY010001432.1, read as the reverse complement.
AGCACAGAATTTATCAACTCATTTTCAGTTTGCAATTTTGTTCTGAAATTTTAAGAGCTGCAGTTTCCAGACCAGCGAAGGTCCGTGAGCCATAAGCAACTGGCAAGCTTTGAAAATGGGTTAGTTTTTGCAAGCAATTCCTGACCCTACGGAACCCGTGCTTGGTGCTCAGCAAAGGACAACGGTAAGGCAAGTTTTTACTCTCACAAATTTCCAGCTTCAAAATGAGTAAGGTCGTGAAATTCGAGCAGTTCTCATTTTGCTAACATCACAAGCTCATCAAGGATTCCCTGACGAAAAAGAACCCATTTAATTCGTTCTTACTTTTTCTCATCACAAGTATATCAAGGATTCCATGCTAGAAAATGACCCATACAATTTTTTGTCAAATCACAAGTTTGTCACAGATTTCATACCGAAGAATAACCAACATTATTGGCTTTTATTTGCCCCATCACAAATCTATCAAGGATTTCATGCCGAAAAAACAGCCTCGACAAATTGAGCATTTTTCTAACACTAAAACGCAAAATTTCGCAGAAATTGGAAACAGCCTCCTGGCCACGTTTAATGTCAATTAGGTGCAGTTGTTCAAATCTGGGGGCAGTCAATTTAAGCTGGAGGCAGGCTCATTTAAGAAACCTCCGGTAAATTCCACTGGGCACTGGTAATTTTAAGCGGGGATGCTGAATTTACCAGAATTTGCCCACTTATTTAAGTGGGGATGCTGGTACAATTAATTTCGACTATTCTCCCGAAAGTAAAATAGTTATTTCTTATAACAGTTCACCCTAGAATAGCTGTATACGATTATTTTCAATTGGGTATTTCAAAGTTTAACTGGGTACAGGTTGCAAGGTACAGTTTATCTTAACTTGAGATATTTAATTTTGCTGAGACACTCTTAAAGGCAAACAGCATTTACCGTTTATTGGCAATCAATTTGTCAAGGAAATTAGTTTTGAATCATAAGTTTCAAGGTGGTTGTTGATGACATCATTGCACCAGCTATTATCAATAAAACATTAGTCTACGATTTTCAAGTACACGAAGGAATTTTATTGTTATAAATAATTTCCAGTTACTGAACCAATGCCATCAACACAGTCATCATTGATTAGAAAGTACCTCTCCAACTAGGAAGCACACTCTCAAATTATGAAGATAATTCTCCAACGAATAACTGCTCTACAATTGGTCAAAATAAAAACACTGTCACCGAATAAATAAGGTGCGATAAAGACAGTGTTTACAATAAGATGCACATTGGCAATAAAAACTATTTCATGGCAATATTAAGGCAAAAACGATCCTATGGCAGTATTTATGACAAACCTAGGCAATATTTGGGTAAAAACTATTCAATGTGAAAATTAATGTCAAACATAGGCAATAAAACCTATTTTATGAGACTTTTTGTTTATTAAAGCACACGAGACGCTACACGACAAAGCGAACTCTCGTGTTAGAGAGGTACTAAAATTCTATTGTAGGAACTTTTACAGCTTGAGGAAAGTTTGTGAGGAATTTTGATGTGTTCTTCCTTTTCTTCTTCAATACATGCAAGCATTAACGAGAGCGTTTTTCAATTAAGCGTTACGAGGATTGTGTTTTTTTAGTTACTTTTATTTAAATGCACTGGCAAAAATCAGATTATGCAACGAAAGAAACTCAATTTTGTTGTGCCTTTCTGTCAATCACTTTTTGTTCCGATATTTTACATGGGTATTACGATACCGATGTGTAATTATCAACTAAGATGCAAGTGTTAAGATATTTTAAAAACCAATGTTAAATATTTCATGTTTTAACTCTATTGGAAATAAACTGTTTTTCTTTCATTCTTTCTTTCAGGCAAAATGTAAGCGTATGAGTTTGATCGTGTGGATTCGCTGTAGACTTGCACGCTGTCTCTCTGAGAGGAATGTGGAATTGCTGGTCATCTGGTGATTTTCTGATACACTGGTGGTTGTCTGATCACGAGGTGATTTCCTGATCTATTAGCAAGTATCTGACCAACTGATGAACTCAGAGGAAATGAAAAATTTGTAATAAACTGGTGAAATTTACATCAAGTGGAGAAATTGTGATTAACGCTGTAATAAAATGACAAACTATCAATCTATCGTCAAATTGTTTATAAACTAGCGTATTTTTTACCGCAGTGACGAAGCTCTAATATCTCGCAAAATTCCTCAGAAAGTGACTTAATTTTTTATGAACTCGCGGATTTTCCAGCAAGTGACGAAGTTTTGTCAACTCGAAAATTTTCTAACGAAGTAACGAATTTTTATCCTCTCGCAAAATTCCTAACGAGTGACGGTTCAGAATTCAGCCCGCGAATTCCTAATTAAATGACGCACATGAGGAATTCAGCTTGCAATTTTCCGAACTAAATGACGCACATGAGGAATTCAGCTAGCAAATTTGTTAACTAAATGACGAATTTGAGATCAACTCGCGAGTTTGAAATGAAGGCGCGTCCCCCGCAGGTCCCCTCGCTCCGAGCGCAGCTGTGCGGTGGTCACGCTTGATTGATGTATTATGCAAAGAACGAATAATTGAAGACCATCCATCAAGTCATCCAGGCGTAAAGTATGTGAACTTCAACGGCGCATCAAAATATAGATGAACTAATTATAAATAAATGCCGAAGTTCTGCAGCAGCTAATTGGACTTGTTCCAAAGCGATGACAAGGAAAGAAGGTCGTGGACACTCACATAAAAGCAAGCGTATAGTTGTTGCCAAAATTTATTCTTATGATGCAGAATTAAAATCAAAGAATAAACAAACCCTCGTAATTACCGGTTTTTAAGAATTAAAGAATTAAAACCAAAGAATAAACAAACCCCCGTAATTGTCGGCTTTTACCATAAAACCAAAGTTTTTTAAGGAAAACATAACATTCACAAGAAAATAGAAACCTCAGTTTTTTCGCTATCGAGAATCAGCTCATGGTTACACAGGAGCAATGGACTCGTATTTATCTCTATAACTGTAGCGTAATTCATGGTTTGTCTTCAAAAAATTCTCGTAGTATCTAAGCCCTGCAATCGTGTAGCAATCATTCTACCATCATGTCACTATTACGCTACAACCATGCGACCATCATGCAATCATCATGCTGCTGCCATCTTGCTGCCATCACGCTGTCAGATTGCTTACATTACGTTACTATCATGTTGCCATCATGCTCTCAAACAGACACGCTTCCACCTTTGGTGCCCCAACGAGTTATCGTACGCCTGGCGCAGAAAAAAAAAAACACGCCCTTCTTTTGTCGTACATTTCTCTGCGAAATGATTTCTGAGTGAAAGTAAAGCCTTGTTTCCATAGCACCTCCTTTTTTCAATCGTTGTGAGTTACGATGGTGAGTTGTCCTAAGAATGTTGCCCGACGCATCGAGGGTCATTTGTAAAGCTCAGGAATGCGGGAAAGGTTAGGGTCAGGTTAGATTAGGGTCAAGCTACTGCCCTTGATATCGTCCTGACCCCTGGAAGGGTTATTGAGCTCTCCCTGCTGCTGGCCACTCATTCAATCAAGTGAAAATCGTATTTTAAACGATGATTAATTTGCGGTCAACGCATGTAGTATCTGCTTTACATTTTCGGAAGAAAAATTCAGCTTCTACTTTGAATGATGTCTTCAAAGTTCTTTTTTTAGTGATTAGAGTATGTTAATCTAAGTAATTTTGAAGAGTTTCTACTCTAAAGTGTCAGAGAAACTTTCAAGGAGAAACAGGACAGACGAATGTTGCTTTTGCGATCGTCAACAGCAAAATTTCCTACTAATTTCTACTATTATCTTACCTTCCAGTTTCTAGCGGCAACATTTGCACCGAATTTTCAGTGACAATTTTTTCTCAGAAATTTCTCCGTTAATCTTTTCATTCAGTTTAATGAAGTGCTTCCTTAAGCAGCTCAGTTGAAAATAATAGTTCATGCGTTGAGTTTGCTGTAATGAAGGCATGAAAAAATATCATCTAAATTCCCCAAACCTCAACACGTTGCTTGCGAATTTTTTTACAATCTTTAAAAATTAATGTTGTTTAATGGACCCGGTTGATGTTTGGCAAATATAAAACTGCTGAAAATTTTTGAACTCAAATTTGAGTTGAATGTGAAACTACAGTTTAATCCATTGCAGTTGAGCTGAAACGAACAAATAGAATCACATGCAAAAAAGTGGACAATACATTGAAGGTCTTCCTGAAGCCACGAGACCAGCCAATTAGAGCGCCTTCCCGATGCGCTCGAAACGAACAATACGTTTCCTAGGGGAAAAGGTCTCTGCTTCTTTGGCGATAATTGCAGCAAAAATTTCATGGAACTCTAATCTAAATCCCTATCATAATTAGAGGCCAAACTTCGTTGTACTCATAACACAAATTTGGATGCACAAGCTCAACGCACAAACACTGAAGATAAGGGTCGAGCAATATTCAAACCCAAGGTAAAGAGATACGTTCGAATTCCTTTTGTAATGAACACACGCAGAGGTGGTGGTGCAATACGGACGTCACCTCCCATGGGTTTGCTTGCAGCGAGGCGGACTCCACCACACTGGATTCTTATGCAAATTTGAAGGCTAAACGTCGCCCAAAACTGATCTGGTATTCGACAACCTCGTTAGCGCTCCCAGACGCGGCCTTTCACATGCAACGTTGTTCACTCATCAGCGTCAGCTGTCAGCATCTCAGATTGTTGATTAATTGAGGATTTAACCATGCAAAACCATGTCTACATGGTTATTCGTTTAATATTAAACACTGGGAATTATTTGTGCAGATTTTAATAAGGTTTCGAAGCTCCTTTTTGTTACAGATTCTTCAAAAATAGCTAAAGTGAATGAAAATTCTTAGTTTTCCTTGCATGTAAGAAGATCGTTCGGCTTTTATAAATAGTTTTTTCTCAACAATAACTAAAGTGAATGAAAATTCTTAGTTTTCCTTGCATGTAAGAAGATCGTTCTGCTTTTATGAATAATTTTTATGAGCTATTCACTTAAATAGATGTTGTTAATCTACTCACAGTCCATCTTTCAAGATTTTGTGCGTGTACTTATAAATAATTTTTCTGGTTAGCTGATACCTTGTTTAGTACTATTTCATTAAGATGGATTGTAGTGTAACACTTTTGAATTGAGCAAATACTTCTCAACATAAACGCTACAGAATGTCGTACGTGTGCGGCTGTGAGGCCCCGTGACCTAATGCTAATTCTTGAAGCATGCAAAAATTGCGCTCCAAAAACAAAAAAAAAAGCGCCACTATGCAAATGTTCTCATTTTTTGAGAGCTTTTGTCCAAATCTGACTGACTATTTCTCGAACATTTCAGGGTCGCTGTGACTCGAGTTAATTAACGCTTTGACAGCGCCGTGAGCTCCATTGTACACAGAGGGAACTTTCGCAATGATGCTAAACCGACCAGTAGTCATACACTCAATTTTCATGAATCCTTTATCAAAGCTAAATGAAGGCACGATCCAGTTAAATGTTTGCTATTTTCATAATTGCCCACAACAATTGACTTCGAATTTTAGTTAAATATTGAACTTCAGCTTAACCCACAGCGTGGTCAACAAGTTGCTAGCTCTGTGTGTTGTGAGCTCTACGTCAAAACATAAAAAAATGAAGTTTAAGAATAGCATTTCATTTTAAACCTCAGAAAGGAAAATTATTGACAAATAATAATAAGAATTCCTGACTGATATAATTTCATTTCAAGCCTTTGCTCATTCAACAGCACTCACGTATTTACAAAAGAGATCCACGTGCGTTTGCAGCGATGTGAATGTCTTTGTGACAGTGTAAATAAAGTCCACCTTTTTATTTTTCAAAGTAAACATCACGTACTTGACACTAACGTACTCTCAGTTAATCGAAAACAACACCAATCACTTTCACGATAACGGAGACGGCAAACACGGTCATCAAGTCTGACATCTGCTAATTTTCAGAAAATTTGAAACAATATTCGCGTATTTTTAGGAAATCGATGAAAACATCCTCTCTCTTTTTGTAAATCAAAGATGGCATCCGTGGTTCTTGTTGTCCAGAATTCAAGAACGTCATCAACATGCATACCTTGAGTGTCCTGTGCGGGTGTGACATCCACTCGTCACGATCGCACTTAACGAGACCACGACGGGAAAGAATGAAACCTCTCAGCATTCATGCGAGCAGGCGTCCCAACACAAAAACGTCAACGCGAAAAATAGTTAGTATTCTTATTTAAGAACGGTTTTTAGGATAAAGGTATCGCTTAATTAAGAAGATGTTCACTTTGCTTAACTCGCAGATTAACTAAAAATATAAAATAAAAGAAAATGCTCATTTAATTAAGATTCTTAGAATCCATGCACTTTCATTAATTCAAATACTCTTAATAAAAATACCAATGATTTTTGCTCTTGAATTACAAGTCGTTGGGAGTTGCAGAAGAAGAGGTGTGTTGATGTTCGTGTCGGTCTGCTGACCACTGCAGCGAAGGCCCCTAACGCTGGCGAGGGGATGTTGGTGCCCAGGTGTTGTGGCAAGTTTGAGTGCGTATTTAACAAGTTCATTACGTATTGGGACATATATGTGCCACCCGGGAAATTGCCCATTTATGTACCGGTATAAATGCCCGATATTGTCTCAGCTTCGCGACATTTTTCTAAAAATAATTGTTATCATACGAGGTGAAATGTAATCCTGCAATTGTATTTTTCATATTCATTAGGAAGAATTAAAATATATTGAATCTGTTAAATCGATACCCTTAATCTGCTACTCATAACTTAATCAAACCAACCGCTAACGGCCGCGGAAACGCGGTGAACGTGTTACCGCTGGCGAGAGGATGTTGGCACCCAGGTGTTGTGGCAAGGTTCAATACGTTCACTGCGTTTCCACGGTTGCTATGATCGATTTGATTAGACTGGAAGAAGCAAAATTGAAAAGCCATCTTTACTGCTTGATTGCATTGTTGTCCTTTCTAATAAACAGGAAAAACATAATCCTACGATAACATTTCATCTTCACGCCATAGTCAAATTTCAATAAAGGTAATGAAAGTCGTGAAATTGTATTCATTTTTACTCGTACGTATATGAGCAATTTACCCAGTGATACACATAAGCCCGAAACGCATTGAATGTGTTAAGTTCGTATTTAAGAAGGTGTCGAATATTTTCAATTTGATGTAATTAAGCTAAACTTCCCAGTTGTGTTTCTGGTGGTGTGAATGAGAGGGTTAGGAACTTAATCTCTCAAAGATCTTTGGCAGCATGGTTTCTGCTTAGAATTCCGAAGAACCTTGTATTCCAAACCGCCGAATTGAATTAGGTCTCATTAACATGCGACTCACGTGTTGATTAATTGAGTGTTCCTTGAATCGGGCGATTGGCACGAATCGACATATTGGCTCAAGCCACTCGTGCCACGTCATTGGCAGGAATGGAGCCTTAACTGGCTGCAACGCCCACGAAAATCCTTAATAACAAATGCTTGGTTACAACCTAAATAACAAATCCTTAATAACAAATGCTTGGTTACAACCTAAATAACAAATCCTTAATAACAAATGCTTGGTTACAACCTAAATAACAAATCCTTAATAACAAATGCTTGGTAACAACCTAAAATTGATTGTTACTACCAGAAAAACTTTTCTTAATTTTAAGTACGTATAGCACATATATCCAATGGTTATAATTTCAGAAACAGAACTCTCAAAAAATGTGGGGGTATTAATCCCACAAAATAATATTTCAATTATGATAGTATTGTAATAGATCGCGAGCGATGTAATTAAACAAAGAATTTGAGTTTAAAATGAGCTCGCAAAGCAAAGCTTACGTGCTGAAACGCCTGAACTTTTATTTTGTCTTTTCCTGGGTTCTTACCTGGGCTTACCACTTAGTTGTTGCCTGGGCTTGTAACTGGGTTGTTGCCTGGGCTTGCCACTGAGTTGTTGCCTGGGCTTGTAACTGGGTTGTTGCCTGGGCTTACCACTGAGTTGTTGCCTGGGCTTGTAACTGGGTTGTTGCCTGGGCTTGCCACTAAGTTGTTGCCTGGGCTTGTAACTAAGTTGTTGCCTGGACTTGCAACGCAACTGAGTTGTTGCCTGGACTTGCAACGCAACTGAGTTGTTGCCTGGGCTTGCAACTGAGTTGTTGCCTGGGCTTGCAACGCAACTGAGTTGTTGCCTGGGCTTACAACTGAGTTGTTGCCTGGGCTTACAACTGAGTTGTTGCCTGGACTTGCAACGCAATTGAGTTGTTGATTGGACTTGTGCCGTTTGAGCCCAGGTTTTCATCATGTCTCTTGTCTGGGCTACTGACTGTGTTGTTGCTTGAGCTCGTGCCTAGACTTGTACCACATTTTGCGCCCTAAATTCTTGAAGTACTTTTTCAATGAAAACAGAGAACGTTTTTTCTCGAGTAGTTGTGTAAAAAATCCCAAGAATTACCTCCTGAAATTAGAGAAAAATAAAAGAAGATTCCCAGGAGGTATAATTTTGATCTCAGCATTAGAGATTTAGAGAAATTTTAGGAATTTTTTCAGCAAGAGAAAGCCCTCGAGTAACTTTCCTGAAGCAATAAATAACTAAAAGTTAAAATGATGTTCATGGATACGTATCATTGGAATATTCTTATTTTCACCAACTCAGTTACGCATAAATTCCTGTTTTAAATTGAAGAAAATCTTCTACGGAGAGTACGACAAACTTGTCCCCACACCCCCACGAAACTCAAGCATTTCATTGCAGCTAGTATCCCAAAAATTACAGCTCAAACACATTAAAGATCCAAGCCTCTAAATTTTCCCATGGATATCATTTCGAAAAAGAAGACTTCCTTAGATTTTATCTAGTTATGGTGCGTGATGACCGTCATTGGAGGACAAAAAGATTGCAGCAGGCCGTGAAGGCCGTGACGTCACGCAACCCTGACATGCGCCTCGTACGGGCACTTGACCACGCAACCACCAAATGCCCACACGCAAAGTGCGTCATAAATAGCGTGACTTCCACTCGATATCTCAATGAAAGTTCGCACGAAATGACTGTGACAACAGGATTGTTTGTCAGCTTTATGTTGTGGTGTGTCAGCTGTGTGTTGTGGTGTGTCAGTTTTGTGTAGTGGTGTCAGCTTTGTGTTGTGGTGTCAGCTTTGTGTTGTGGTGTGTCAACTATATGCTATGTGCGATAACTTTACGAAATATGTTTGAGACGTGACATGCCAACACAGCGATATGTAAGAGATAATATTACGCCATCAACCTTACGAAACGTCTTTCCAGAAAGTAAAATTAAACTCAAAAACGATACAATAAATATTCATAGTAACTACTGCACAATAAATGAAAAATTAACTGCTATATTAGTACCCGTATTATCTATCAGAGGGAGGGATTCAAATCCCCTTCGTTCCGAAATTTTGAAAGGTAACACTGGACGATGAATTCCTATTCTCCGCAATATTTTCACTTGACGGACTGATGCATCGCAACAAACAATCTCCGTGACCTGAATGAGTCAATTTATTTAAAAATTTTGGACTCGACCCCAAATTTATCCGATCTCCGTATTTTAGAATCGATGTACAGTTTAAAAAACCGTCCGTCCATAAATGAATGTGACACGGCGGTTAAACTTTCTATTGTTTGTTAGGATGTTATATAGGTTTTGTTTTACTATTGTATTTTTTTTGTCTTTTTTTATGTCAATATTTTATTTGTTGGTTTATTCAGAAAATTAGAGTTTAGAAAAAGTTTTTAATTCTTTGACTCATTGCTTTTCAGAACACTGAGGATGGATTTTTTATGATCCGAAACGTTTGTTTCTATTATGATTTTCTTAGCTACGTTGGTTTTCCTTTTTATCCTAAAAGTGAGATTTCCTAGAAGTCGTCCAATTTCATCTGAATGAGTCCCCAACGCCATATTTCTAATTTTAGGTCATTTTCAAGCAAACGCATCTGGAAATGACGGAGCGTCGTGTGCGTTTATCACAGAAAATTAGCTCTCATGCTTGTCACACTTTGCCGCAACGCGTGGATTTTTTTTAATTTCGTTCGAAGAATAAGAGTTTGTCACACGGTCGAGAGAATATGAATGAGGAAACTATGTATTACCGACTGCCATGCACATTTACAAATGTGATATTTCATTTTCAGGCGCGATGTACCATTTCCAGCTGTGATTTCTTCCTTAAAACTGTGTTATGTTTTTTTACAAGTGTGATACATCATTTAAAACGGGGATATGTTATTTCCAACTGTGGTGAGTTGTTAACAACTGTGATACAACATTCACAGCTGTGAGACACTATTTACAATTGAAATTCATCTTTTAAAACTGAGAATGTACCATTTTAAACTGAGAAGTATCATTTACATCTGTGATAAATTACCCTACTTCGCTTGTACCAATAACCTTCCACATTTTCCACGCACGCCAGAATTGCTCCACACTCGTGATATTTGCGGACCTTTCTTTCTATTGTGTCGCTCTCGCACACCGTTTCCTTTCTGACGGAGCAGCTTTTGAACGTGAGACATTCGCAGGAGCTCTCACTCGGATTGAATGTTTAAATTTAAGAGATTTTTGCCCGCTATGTTGCAATCTATTTTGAACTACGGCGGTTTTGGAGGAGCCTGTAATAAATTTGGTCGATTTTGATGCAATGTGTAGTAAACCATGTCAAATTTGGTGCAATCAACGGTAAATTACTTCAGGTTTGTAGCAGTTTACATTAATGCACGTCGGTTTTGTTGTGGTCTACATAAATTGCACAGCTTTTGATATCGTGTTCAATGATTCACGTCAGTTATGTGCTGTCCACAATGAATTATTCCGATTTTAGCAAAGTTCACGGTAAATTATTTCAGTTTTGGGACTGTTCAAAACAAATCATTCCACATTTGGTACAGTCCACGATAAATTATTCCGGTTTTGGTACAGTCCAAAATAAATTATTCTGGTTTCGGTGCAGTCCATAGTAAATTATTCTAGGTTTAATACAGTCCACGATAAATAAGTTCAGTTTTGGTACAATCCACACACACAACAAGGTAGGTTGGTGTATAACCGGTTAAGGGAGACACCAACATGGACTCTCCAATTCTAAATGAAGTTTTAATTTAACGTACAGATGCCAACAACATTGTTCTAAAGGGGTAATTCACATGCTTAAGTTGTCATTAGAGATCATGCTATTTTTCGCCTATTTTTCGGTTTCTAATGCGCCATTTTCCACGGTAAGTACTTTTTCAATTTCAAAAATTTTCATACTCTTTTTTCAAACCTTAAACTTAAAGTTGTTCCCATTGCGTTTACTAAAATTAATCATTGCGCTTTTCGATCGTGTTCGAGAAGCTGAAAAACATTTTCAATTGTTTTTTTTTGCGCACACACTTTTGCCATCTTATCGGAGTGAAATAGCGAAATACATAATAAAATGATCAAATGGTACATATCATAACAAAATTACAAAATAGTGAAATATTAAAATTGTGAAATGATAAAATAGTAAAATAGGAAAATAGTACAATAGTACAATAATAGAATAGGCAAGTAATAAAATTGGGAAAAACAGAATGGTAAAATAATAAGTAATAAAATATAAAATAGGTGAATAGGAAAATGGTAAAAGATAAATGGTGAAAAGTAAATCGTAAAAGTGAAATGGTAAATTTATATAGAAAGTAAAATAGTAAAACAGTAACACAGTCAGGCAGTAAAATGGTGAAATAGTATAACAGTAGAATTTTTTTTTATTGGACCGGACAACACAGCTGGGTTTTCAAATCATCTTTGTTGTCTTTACGGGACAGCTGGCGGCGTTATACTCCCTGTGCGCGAACTTGGCAATAGCTCGTGGCGTAGTCACGTTTACTTAGAACAACTTACACGCAAGCTGTACTGGTGCGATGATGTGAATGGTTTGAAAGTCTAGCCCTTGGATACAGAAACTGTCGAGTCTCGGAGATTTTTTGCCACAAGAACATGATACTAGGCCGCGAAAGAGTTACAGCGAGAGAGAGATGCTGAGAGAGAGAAAGAGGAAGAGGAAGAAAGAGTGACAAATACAGAAACATACAGAGAGAGATGAAGAGGTACAGAGGAAGAAAGAAAGGTACAGAGTGAGAGAGGGAGAGAGAGAGATAAAGAGGTACAGAGGGAGGGAGAGGGAGAGAGCGGTGGTCACAGCGCAGCAGCGACCTTGAGACAGTTTCCAGTTCGCTGGAGCGGCAGAAAAGAAAAGTTTGTGAATGTCAGCGCCACAAAAAGCCACGCGATGTGGGACACGGGAGGCTGGGAAAAAATATTCCCACAGCTACCGGACCGCCGGCCTCAGCTTTCCCCTCGGGGACCCGCTCACGTGAACTTGTCTTGGTCATTGATAGGTTAGTAAATGCGCTATTAAAGTTTGTTGTTTGGAGCGAGAAAATCGGGTGTAGTACTCCGTTTTACGCGGTTAACTCATCAGGGAATTTTATTTTTACGTTATGGAAGCATTGAAAGTATCAAAATATGTGGAAATGTTCTTTTTAAGTATGATATTTTAATCAAGTACATAAAAATAATCATTGATGAGTGGTTTAAAAAGATAAAAGCATTTTTTTCACCTAAAAAATTCCTGTTGCTTTTCAACTTAATTACTTATATCATGAAAAACTTCACACAAATTAGGGAACAGGTGTGGGGAGATTGTAAAGCTGTTACTTGA
>JACJUY010001432.1:71969-94406 GCA_014220935.1 Platorchestia sp. MABIK | reverse complement strand
AAGCTTCAATCACAGCAATCACAGCAAGCTTCTACCACAGCAAGCTTCAATCACAGCAATCACAGCAAGCTTCTACCACAGCAAGCTTCAATCACACAAAGCGTCAATCACAACAATCTCAGTAAGCTTCTTTCACTGCAATCACACTAAGCTTCAATCATAACAATCTCAGCAAGCTTCAATCATAGCAATCACAGTAAGCGTCAATCACAGCATTCTTATAAGCTTAAATCACAACATTCTCAGTAAACTTCAATCACAGCAATCTGAGCAAGCTTCAAGCCCAGACAGTGAGCTTTAAAATAGCCAAGATAAAAAATGACCTCCGGCATGAGCTGTCCGCGAAGCAAGAAATTTTACTCCGAACAGTTCATGAGGACGCATTTAGAAGGCGAGCTGCCTTTAAAGGCAGGGACATAAAGTTAACAAACACTCGCCTTATCACAGCATCAGCGCTTCGACTTTTGTTATATGGTGATGAGAATTATGGAAATCTCTGAAAATTCAGCCCTTTTAAATTCTGAGGCAAAATGGACTTCTTTAACTGGGACTATTTTTGCAAGGACAAGGAAAGGTTTAACACAAAGAAAGGTTTATTCAGCCGCCTGGTCTTTGCTGTACTTCATTGAGCCAAGAATTGGCGGCATCTTCTGTGCGCTGGACGCCCAGTCATCGAAGTCAATAATCAAATCCACAATTTCTGACGAGTAAGTTGCGCTCTGGCTCCTTCGAGAATGAGGCAGAAGTGCCATTCTTCTTCTTCAAAAAAAGAGGGATTAGAAATAAAGGGAAATATCAGTGAACATACTTTACTCAGGGTGCACTCTGAATGCTGCGGCAGACTTTTAATATTTTCGCCCCTTCCCTCGATGTAGGAACAACGCAACGCGCTCGCTGGGAGTGATGCAGATTAGAATTTTATACTCATCAATAAGCGTGTGTTTAGGATACCCATCAGGCCACGAAAACTCTACCTTCGATGCAAACGACCACATCTTAATTATTTACAGAGTGGGGAATAAGTTCTCGGGTTCTTTTTCAATTTTAAAAGAAAAGCAACTAATTTTTGCCTTAACCAAAATGAATTTGTCAATCAATTGCCAATGTCTTGTTTTCACGTTTGAGATAGAATTCGTGATTAAAACCTTCTGCAGTATTCTGAAAGTGAGGAAACGCTAAGCTGTTACTGAACCACAAGAGAAATTGCGTGTCTCTGTTGGAAGTTTCACAGGAGGACTTCAGAGGGTAAGCAAAGCAAAAGGAGGGTACATTTGAAAACGATCTTCTATTTGTTCTCATGGTGGTTAGTGAATTAGTGTGAGGACGATTTTTGTTTTATTACACTATCCAACTGTAGATACATTCCCAAAACTTAGTCCTGGAACTTTTTTCCCCCCCGTAAATTAAATCATTTATTATAGGTGTGATTGCTAATTTTTTAATGTAGAGTATCAATAAGACATAGATAACGGGCTTTTGTGCCCTACTGCACTGCTAATTGCTCTCACAACGAAGCATAATATTAGGTTCATAGTCCAGATGAATGCTTTCTACAACTCAATGTTTTTGCAAACGTGAGCGAAAGGAAAAGTGAACTCCAAGTGCAGACATGCAGTTCCATCCATATTGGTTATCTCATGACGCTTACTTTTTTTTAACTTGTTGACCGTGATGGGTTCAACTGAAGTTTATAATTCAACTTAAATCTAAAGCCTAGTAAACAATTTAAAAATAGTAAACATTTACAATGATTCTTCCTCGTTGTTTGTTCTTTTATCGGATTCATAAGTCATTTTTTTCTGATGACATATTTTTCTGATTACTGATGGCTAAATAATTGAAAGGGATTGAATAAACAGGCTTCCAAATTAGTTATTTAATACAGAGATGATGACTTGAAAAATAACGATGACTTCTGATTCAAATAGTTAACACAATCGATGGACAGGAATTTGTTTGTAATAAGCTCATATCGAGGTGAGGTCTCGTTACTGAATCAATTAGCGAAACACAGATTATCTAGTACATAATGTGAAATTACGCATACATCCTAGATACAGAATAATGCTCCGTACACTGGAAGCGAATGCAGATTCCTACACGTGAGATAACAGGAATGAATGGTAATGGTGGATGACATGTACAATAGATACTCATTTGACTGCCAGTGCCCTCGCTTGCCCAGAGGGCAGAGCGGTGCGGCTGTACGTCCTACACTTCGAGTTGCGGTGGCCCTAATGCCTCGCACTCTCCCAGACATGGTATGCCCCAGCGCTTGTCACGATTGCGAACATACACGTTTCTTGTTTACAATCCTTTACGTTAATAATTTACCGGAAATAGCAAGTGTCGTCAGATAATTAGATTAGATTACGCGTTCACCTATTAATTAACTAGTAATTAAATGGAATGAACAAGATTCTAGGTGTCTACGGAGAGAGTTTAGATATGTGAAGAGAAATGGAAGTATCCGGCAGTGTAGCTCCCTCAAGACGCTGGGGGGTGCGGTACTCCCAAAGTGAGGGTGTCAAGGTGGGGTAGCTTTCAAACGACGCTTCTCGACGTACTGAAGTAACCCTTGGCTGGAATGTTCGTAGACGATGTTCGTAGAGCTGAGCATATGCGGTTCGTATCGACGAGAATATATTTTTGATGGCGGATCTTTTGCGAAGGTGATCGTTGGCCAAACGAACCCTTCTTCGTAACGTTTATTTAAACACGACGTAGGGTATCTGAAGCGTAAAACCACGACACATTAACTGGATCGTGCTTTCATTTAGCTTTGATTAAGTATTTATAAAAATTGATTTTGTGACTACTGGTCGGTCAGCAGCAATATACAAATTCCCTCCGTGTACACCGGCAGCGCAAGTCGCGGTCAAAAGGTTAAGTGTCTGCGAAGAGTAAAGAAGAGACCATTGTGCTTGTCAGAGCATTCGTTGCTTGCTCAATGGATGCCGGTTGGGACTTTATTTTTATTGAAGTTAAAAAAAACATTCGTGTGCTTCGATTAGTGAACTACGAGGCTTAATGGCCCACAAGTTTAGGACTATAGCACTCGGTGTGTGACAAAGTCACACTTGATACCCACGCGAGCATATCAACTAAGAATTTTTTTGTTGAGATATTTCGAAAAACAACGTTGTTTATGTAGTTTATGTACCATTTTTATTGGAAATAAACTGTTTTTCGTGTTTTTTGTTTTTTATTTGCCTCGAAAAAATCCAGCTCCGTTTTTTCAAACAATTTACGATGTCGTAGTGGTATAGCTGGCAGCGTAAATTCTTCGAAGTGACTTGGCTATGCTACATGCCGTAGCTTTTAATTCAATCGCCTTCGAACTTACGCTGCAAGCTGTACCGCAACGACGACGTAAATTATCTGAGAATCTGGTGCCAGGTAAGTCGGTGGTGACCTCGACTCATTAACAACAGCAGGTTAACTAGCGGCGGGTCACTGGCTCCCAGCGAGAGGTGCAGCCCTCGCTGTGCTGAGTATTAACCCTCAAAGTCAACGAAATTTTGGACAATCTCCGAATTTTTCATGAAACTTCCATGCGGGGAAAAATTGGAGAAAGTCAGGCGTTAAATTTAAATTTGATTTAGTGTTATTTTTCATCTACTTGAAGGTTTTTCACAACCAAATTTTGCATGAATAAGAAGATATAAGTACAGGATGCGGCATTCAATCCTGCATTTTTCGAGAAGGCTTCCACCCTAAAAATGCAGGATTGACGGCCGCACCCTGTCCATTCATTGACGGCGTGTGCAATTAACTTCCAGTCCGTGTCTCGTGTTCGGTTAAGTGAACGCCAGGTTTTCGTGCATCTCACCCCAGTGTAACTTTTTCGCCCCCTGAATGCATGTTTTTCGCCGCCTAAGCGATTTAAGCGATTAAATCGCTTAGGTGGCGAAAAAATGGATGCAGGCGGCGAATGAGTTAGACTGGGACGCATGTGAGCAAAGCAAACGCAGGTGTAATTAACACAAACACACAGCTAATGATAATCCCTTAGCGCAAATGTACAGCAAACAATGCAAACAATACACTCAGGCAGACAACACAAACACACAACAAACAGCGCAAACACACAGCAAACAGCGCAAACACACGTTCAATTACCATTAACCTACAACGGTCTGTGAGAAAATAGGAGGGGCGTGTGAAGCAACAGGAGGGGCGTGTGAGGCAACAGGAGGGGCGTGTGAGGCAACAGAAGGGGCGCGTGAGGCAACAGGAGAGACGCGTGAGGCAACAGGAGGGGCGCGTGAGGCAACAGGAGGGGCGCGTGAGGCAACAGGAGGGGCGCGTGAGGCAACAGGAGGGGCGTGCAGGTGCGGCAGCTGTTGGTTGTTGCCACACCTATGAATGTCAGCACACGCACACACGCCTGCATACATGATCACGCACACACACACACACCTGCATACATGATCACGCACAGCACACACACCTGCATACATGATCACGCACACACGCCTGCATGCATGATCACGCACACTCACACACACGCCTGCATACATGATCACGCACACACACACACACGCCTGCATACATGATCACGCCCATACGAATGAAAACATACAGGCGACACTCTTTTCTTGTTAGGTCATTGCTTACCAGCCAGGGTGTTGCTAGCACGAGAGTCATTAGTGCGGGAATTACTAGCGTGGGAGTTACAATCGCGGTAATTACTAGCGTGACAGTTAATGAAGTCTCCGTTACTCAACTTATGCCATGCCTGACTCGAGTTACGGTTAAGTGGACGCATTTTTGTCCGTACTGTTGAGGTTTCTATCAGACTAGTATACGCGGCTCGTCAAAAATGACGGGATTCTATATTTTCCTTGAATGAATCATCCAGATGTGGATGACAAACAAACACATTTATCCTAATAGTACCAGCGATAAAAATATCTTTGTACTTGTGTGCTGGTGAAACTCGTATCACAGATACGGTCATTAAGCATCATAATGAGCGTGACAGATAGACCGAAGAAGCGGACACCAAGCAAATATATGAATGAATAAACACACCAAGAGTATTATTAGGTAAGAAGATCAAATTGCATAACTCAAATATTTATTGATAATTAAATATTCATTAAATATTTATTAAATATTTATTCGAGTAGTTCTACAACAGCTATTTTACACAGTAATGAAAATATTTCGATTGTCTATTGTTGGTGCTGGCGGCCTGATCCAAACTGGCGATATATCGTTCATGTGATCGTATCGTATCGGCGGCCCAGGAATCGTTCATGTGAGCAGGACGCAGGAGCTGCTGTGTGCGACCCGGTCATAAGATTCCTTTTTAATTTCTTGGAGCTCGGAAGAATTGTGACCCTGAATCCCGTTTTCTTTGGGGTGACTCTGTTTTCGAATTCAATATATTGGGATGAGTTCAGCCTCACCGTGTGGGTTAAACTCAGCTGTACACCCTCCTTCTTTGGGGTGAAGTTGATCTCATTTTCCTAAGGGAAAACATGACTGTCGTAACTCGTAGCTGTGAACTTGGTTATCCCTGATTTTCCCGCGACCTGTGGGAGAAAACTGATTTTTTTCGCTACATGTAAGAGACAACTTGATTTATCCTCAGCCTGTGGGTTGAACTTGATTTTTCCACAGCCTAAGGGAGAAAACGTGCTCATTTCCCTCACCTGTGGGGAACGAACTTAATTTTTCTCTAACTTGTGAGGGTGAATTTGGTTTTTTTCCCCACCTGTGGGGAGGTGAACTTGATTATTCCCGCACCTGTGGAGAGGTGAAGTTAATTTTTCCCCACCTGTGAGGAGGTGAAATTGATTATTCCCCCACCTGTGGGGAGGTGAACTTGATCACCCCCCACGGGGGTGAAGCTCGTCCCTACCGCTTAAGGAAGACAGGGCGGAACACCCCTCGACGATTCAGCACTCCCTCAGCTTGGCCCTCTTTTGAAAAGCGAAATTATTTTTTCAGCAGCGAGTCGCTAGGACAAAACATGCTGCTGTTTTGAGCGTGGATTTTCCAAGGATAGTCACAATAGTTACTGGCGGTAATAGTGGTAATAGAAGTAGCGGCAGCAGTTATAGAAGTTGACGGTCCACAAAACTTCAATACTGTATGGTCGCAGTATTTATAGAAGTATTGTAGGCCTATATTTTTATAAATATAGGCCTATTAATAGATGTAAAAAATTTCATCTTATCTAAGTTTACATTTCTTAAAATATGTTTTCAAAACAAACGCAGTCATACTCATCGCTTTACGTAAATAGAAAAAGTTCACACATGTAAATTCTTATACTGCCTACCGATGTTCAGAAATCACTTTCTGCGTAGACAGATTTGAAGGGTGTGAATACTTGTTTTTGTGAGACTAAATAGGAAATACTGCTCTTGTGCAGGGAATCCCAGTTCCTCGTGACTGGAATTTCACGACTGTGATGACAACCTACACCGACTGTGGCCAATCAGACTCCAGGGTATCGAACTCAGCACTTAGAACTGACCAATCACAACCGATTTTAGAATCCCATTAGATGAGTCTTTATTGAGTGTAATTTTCTCTTTTTCCGTTTTTGTCTCTATTCAATAATTTTTTCCATTATTTCTTACTGCGAAGGTTTTTTTTATATTTTGTGTTCAGATTCTCCGTTATCGTTTCGATTTTTTCGATTGTTTCGTGGAGTAGCGTTTGGACCACGTTTGCCATGCCAGCTTCTTTCTCCTTCTTTAAGAAACAGCGGACATCAAGCACGCAAAGCTTACGAAAAACATAACATCACGGGAAATGCAATAAAAATTCACCACAACTCGATCAAAAGTTAGAATTTCAAAATAAGCTGACGGTTGTGGCAGTAGCAGTTCGGGTCGTTGCGGTGTTTACCAAAATCAAGGTCAAAATATCGGTGACTTCTCCCAGTCGTAGTCCTTTTTTCCACATAAATTGGCTTAAAATCAACGAACATTTGATAATGAAATTTGGCTGGTGATTCGGTTTTCGAGCGACATAAAAAGAAGACGGCCTTATAACTCTCATGCCAACACAAACCAGTCTGGTTATCGTCGATGTGTCTCAAGGCCAGGCCCTTCGTTTGAGTTTCTTCAACCCATCCATCCATAAAAAACTAGGTGTGCTGGTGCGACTGCAGCCACACAGATGGGCTGTCAAGTTATAAATCGGGCTCTTAATTTCATAAGCAGTGTCTGGAGACTTGTAGAAGGCTAGCATGGTAATCTATGTGACTTTTATTAAGCAGCATATAAAAGGCTAGGCAAAATAAATGAGCAAATGCTTTGGTGACTTTTGCTTTGCTAACGAGGTACAAGATTTGATCAGCATCGGATACAGACTTCACTGGAGCAAGCCTTCTCATCATCTAAACCTGCACGACGGATTGGCTTCAATGAAAAATGGAGTGTATTTTGAGGATCTAATATACAGGCCGAGGCAAATATTTGTGTGCCTCATCAGCATGAGAGCGTTGATCTCCTGTATTGGAGTATCTAGAATACAAATTATCTGAGATAAATGCTTGTCCGCCTCATCAGCATGAGGGCACACTTGGCTGAATTTTGAGTATCTAGGATACAGGCTAAATGAGGTAAATACTTGTACGATTGATCCGTATGAGTGTGTCATTTGCTTGATTGGAGTATCTAGGAGACAAATTATCTAAGATAAATATTTGTCCGCCTCATCAGCATGAGGACACACTTGGCTGAATTTTGAGTATCTAGGATACAGGATAAGTGACGTGAATACCTGTACGAGTGATCCTCATAAATGCACAGTTCGCTGTATTTTAAGTATTTAGAATTTAGAATGATAGATAAATACCAACATGTCTGATCAGTATTGGGGTATCACCTTGTATAGGGAAAAGTATCAACTATGGCTAAATTTTACTTGAAAATGACTAAATTTAATGATTCTGACTAGCACAAAGATCAATTTAGCGGCTCTGATTTGCATCGAAGCACAGCTGGCTCTAATTTGAGTGTCCAGGAGAAAGGCTTCTTGACGTATAAATACTTTGACGACTGATTAGTGTCGATATAATGCAAGGCAGTAATTTGAGCTCCTAAATCGCACAGCCAATAAAGTAAGAGCTCGAATTGTTCTTCTGATAAATGAGCTTTGTGTGCGTCTCGTAATTCCCCATTCGGATTCAGGGCCTAGCGCACAATGTGGTGAGAATAAATAACGATCTTTCTTGAAGACATTAATCTAGAAGCACACTCAAATAGTGATAGAAATTTTAAAAATGGCTTGAATAATGATGTGTTACTTGGCTCCTTTTGAGTCGAGGGGGATTTGATGAATGGGTTTCTTGAGTTTATAGAAGTGGTGCGTAGAATTCCAAATAAAGTATGTCCCACAAAAGCCCGAACCTAGTACTTAATTTCCCGTATCAGTAATACCATCATTATCAGTAATACCTTTTCTATAGGTTAATTTTGAAGGATAATTTTGATAGAAATTAAATGCTTAAAGTATTCTTATGATGGTATTACTGATACGGTAAAATAAATACTCGGTTTTGGCTTTTGTGGGACATACCGTATTTAAAAAAACTCTGACAAGCTGCAGCGATACTGAACACTGACGCATCAGACACTGGGTTGCGACATGGCAGGTGTACGCAGGTTGAACTAATTCAGAATTAGAATAAATACACTGAACTGATAAATACGTAAGAAATAGATTTTGTAAATAAGTTACGTCAACTTTTGTAAAAATATATAGAAACTAAATAAAGTTCAGTATGTACCTGAACAATCTCAGTGGATGAATGTACGCGGGTATTGAATAAATATCTTGTATTAACAAATTCAGCAAATTATTAACTCGAAGCGAATACATATATTTTGTTAATCCATAACTTCAAGCAAATACGTATAATGAATAAATACATATATAAAGTTAAAACATATTTTCAAGTAAGAACAAATGGTAAATTAATAAATATTTGCAATAAATTAATACATAGTTTGAAGTACATACACTCAATAAACTAATAAAGCCTGGGCCGATGGATCATAACACGAGACTGCCACGCTACACACAAAGTTTCATCAACAAAAGTAAACAAAATAAAAAACCAAATAAAGTCAACCAATAAAGTCTCATCAGCAACAAAAATCAACCAAAATAAAGTCAGCCGATAAAAAGTCTCATCAACAACAAAAGTCAACAAAACAGAGGAAACAAAATAAAGTCAACCAGTAAAGTCTCATCAACAACAAAAGTCAACAAAATAAAGTCAGCCAATAAAGTTTCATGAAAAACAAAGAACACAAAATAAAAAAGGTTCGTCCAAACGAGGAGGCGAGAAAGAAGCACAGAAGAGGAGGGCGTGGCGTGGCCTGTTCCCTAAACTTGCTTGTGTTCTTATATGCTCAGTTGCTACTGATAATACGCACTGAATGAGCGTGTGCAATGTACATGCTTGCGAATTGTTTAATGTTGTAAATACATATAATTATGTATTGGGTTTGATTGCTTTTAAGGCTGAAATGAACCTGTCCAATTGAAATAAATTTATCTAATTATTATTAATATAACCAATTGCAATTAACTTATCCAATTGGCTTATGTATTTCGAGGAGCAGACAACAGGAGCGTTTTGATCTGGAAGTGCAAGCGTTTACGCAAGACCAGTTGTGACTGTTGAACAGCAGAACAGCAAACTAAATGAAAGTCTTCGGACAGTTGAGAAAAATGTGTTTAAATTCCTTTTATGCTGAACAGAAAGAAATTACTTCGAAATGGGGCAAATGAATTTTTTTTTTGTCTAAATAAATTCATAATTTTACTAACTTTACCATGAATAATGAGATGTTTTTTCAGAACAAGTGGACGATAAATTTGAGATTTTGGCACGTGTATTTTAAGCACAATTTTCTAGCTCGCTACATACGTGCGTTAAAAACTCCAAAAGTTAAAAAATACATTCACCTCCAAAAATTTATATTTCTTACTCGCCCTACGTATTGATTTTCGTATACGATTGTGAAAATATAGAAAAACAATCGCAAATGAATGGCATAGATTTATTATTATAGTTCAGATAACTGATTTGAAAGAAACACATTCTCTTTGCATTAAGGTGGTATAAATCTACTACTTTTTTAAATGCAAGCGAGCAAAGAAACATCGAAGTTTTTACCTTTTACTGTTCCATTTACCTCGCTTCACAGCAGCTGATAATAGCGTCAGCACAAGCCAAAACGTGCATATTTATTATCCAATCTTTTACGATCTATTATCTTTGTTTTAAGATTTAATATCTTCACTGTCATTTTCATTTCAGTGTGACAAAAGAAATACACTCTCAACGACAGTACGCTGCACATAAAACGAAAATTTCATCGCCAAATCCGCAACGAAAAGAACGATGTGTGCTGGTCAACTGCGATTTAAAAACACACCGCAAATGACGAAGGATCATAGCACTTTTATATATCAAAGCTAATATTGACATGCGCAACACTGAGGAACCTGGTGTTGGTCAAAGGACTTTTGCCATGCGTTCAACAATGGACGCAGATTGTTCAGTCCCGACATTTTCGGTACAGTGCGTGAACTGTAAACGATTCTGCAGGAGTCTCGACGATAAGCGCGTGATCTGTGCAGTGTCATGTCGTATCCACGATACGCGCGTGATCTGTTGAGTGTGTCATGTCATATCCACAATACGCGCGTGATCTGTAGAGCGTGTCATGTCGGATCCACGATACGCGCGTGATCTGTACAGTGTGTCATGTGTTATCCACGATACGCGCGTGATCTGTACAGTGTGTCATGTCGATCGTATCCACGATACGCGGGTGATCTATGGAGCGTGTCATGTCGTATCCACTATACTCGGGTGATCTGTAGAGTGTGTCATGTATCCACGATACACGCGTGAACTGTGCAGTGTATCATGTCGTATCCACGATATGCGATTTATCTGTGCAGTGCATCATGAGTAAATAATCCTGCAGCCGTATTCATGATGCTCGCGTAATCTAAGCTGGGTGTCTTGAAGAAATATTAAGCCATTCACTTGTTATTATAAGGAATGCCATTGTTAAATGTCCTATTTTTTAATTCGTGAAAGAAATATGCAAGACTCGCTTCCACCTAATTCTAGACTGAAAGATCGTTCAAACTGGGATTTGCTAATAATTACAAGTATCTAAATCGTGTGTGCTTAATATAATTAAAAAATGACATTATTCGTGGAGATTAAATAGAGCATAATTCATTGTCAGTATCAGGTTCGTAGACAATCAAGTTCAGTAAGATTAGTAAGTAATCTCAAATTCATAAATCGATTAATCTGAATGCTATTCGTAAACTTGAGCTCGTAAAACATATAAACTGAGCGGGATTCGTATTTAATTTAAAATTTGAAGATATTTTCGTTGTGTTTAACATAAAAATTTTAATTAAGCACATGATTTAGATTCAATGCAACCTGTATCAAATGCCATATTCTTAAATCGTTTATTTTTCAGGGCTTCGTAAATAATCCTTTTCGCACACAATCTACTCTATGGGAGAGACGCGTTAACAACCAATCGTTCAATTCAAGTAAAATCCGCGTATAATCCCAACGTGCAGTTCGTGGGAAGTTCCCGTGATGAAGAAGCATCTTTCTCTCTTACACAACGTGTGCGGCGTGCGACAAGCAAATAATGAAACGCTAATACACGCTCGGGAGCCGCAAATCCAACCACACGAAGACTGCAAGCGGCCATCACAAACGCCAAATTTCATGCCTGTCAAGCTTCTCAGCAACTCGTGAAGAACAACACAGCGTAAGATTATAGCACAGCTAAATTACACACATATTCCTCACTAGCAGTCGCTCGGAAAAACACACGATCATTATATAAATAAATGTGGAGCCTTGACCTGAAAAGGTGCGGCTCACATGCCCAGTGGTCATGGCGATGATTTAGGAATACTTTGTGTATAAGACGTGTCGAGCGTCACGTGTTGGAGTGTCTATCTAAATTAGTTCAAAAACGACTTTGTTAATGAGAGGTTTGCAAAGTTAACTCACAAACGGGACGATTTTTGTATGTATCTATGATTTATTTGGTAGGTCTCAAAGTGGGTTAAAAACCCAACAGATTTATTAATGTTTGCACGACCGCTTCAGTAATTCTAAAAGTGTACTAAGACCGCGCAATTTTTAAAAGCATATTCGATTGTATTGGTAATTCTAAAAAGCACATTTAAGAACAAAAATTTATAGATCCTTGCACGATTGCTTTCGTTATTCTAAAAGTACATTGAAAACGCGAAAATTTATAAATAAAATCTACAATCGTTTATGGTGCTCATCGAGTTTGTGAAAAAAAAGAGAAAAAAGAAAAGAAAGGCAATTTTTACCAAGAAAGTTGATACATGAAATGTATTACATGTTAGATTTTAATTGTAAATTAAAGTTAGAAAATAATAATTTGGGGAATTTTCTAGAAATTACTTTATTTTATTCACGTAGTGCTAAAATGTTAAACGCATAGTCTTATATTTAAGATGCTATAAGAATTTTGTTGGTTACTTAGTATTAGAAGGGTTTAAGTACGGTTTTCTTGCATCCATTCTTTTTGCTTTTTTAATCCAACATAAGTCAATTTTTTCAGTTTTTTCCATCAACGATTCTACAAGATTCCTATACAAACTAATGTAAGTAACGCACTACGATTATACTGTAATATTATATCCTACTCTATCTATAGCAATACTGGTACAATGGAGCAAACATTCAGCTCCAATTCGAAGTTATAAGTATTTTACACTACCCCAAAAACACGACCAATATTTCACTCTTACTTACAAGCACACTTAATATTTCATTTTTAATTCAGAAGTAGAAGAAATATTCTACTCTAATTCACAAGTACAGAGAGAATATTACTCTAGCCAATGAAAACCGCGAGTATTTCTCCCTTAATACGTACAACCAATACATTGCTCCAAACCAAAGTTCACGTATTTCACTCTAAGCCCTAAGTAAAAACAAGTATTTCACTCTCAGCCCTAGATAAAAACAAGTGTTTTACTCTAAGCCGTAAGAACAGCGGTATTGCACTGCAATAGATAAATATTACTATGAATTTCATTCTAAATTTGAAGTATCACAAGTACTTTACTCTAATCCACAATTACGTCAGGAGTTGTAATTTGACCCGCCCTTTAAAAGGGAATACAAGCCTAACGTTACTCGCGTCATGCGACAATGATCTCCTCATGCGACACATGATCTCCTCATGCGACACATGATCTCCTCATGCGACAAATTATCTCCTCATGCGACACATGGTCTCCTCATGCGACACATGATCTCCTCATGCGACACATGGTCTCCCCATGCGACACATGATCTCCTCATGAGACACATGGTCTCCTCATGCGACACATGATCTCCTCATGCGACACATGGTCTCCTCATGCGACACATGATCTCCTCATGAGACACATGGTCTCCTCATGCGACACATGGTCTCCTCATGCGACACATGATCTCCTCATGCGACACATGATCTCCTCCAGCATCATGAGCCGAGGCGGGGAACACGGTTCAAAATTTCAAGCTATAACTTTCACTAAATGCAGCTTGAGCAGGGGAAAAATTTCTCTTCTGACACGTAACAAGACGCTAAAACAAAGCACAAAGACCCAATCTTTCTCGTGCATTCAACGCACTCTACGATGGCCGAAAGCAAGTCCCAGAAGTTTTATGAGTCAAAAGCAAACGTTAATTGCTGGCCAATTTAAAAACGGAAAAAATTTAAGACCCATAATCTTCCTCGTACCTACGATCGAGCTTGAGAGCGGAGTGCTCAAAGCTCCGTCGGAAAATCAAAAAGTTTTGATACGAAGTTTTACGACCTGAAGCTTGCCACGAAAACACCCCTCAATGACGGGCAATGGGGGAGCTGGAAGAGACTGAAACGGAGCTTCATGTCTGGTGCGAAAAGGTCATTTTTAAGTGAATGTTCATGCATGAAATTGTGCGAGCCTGTCTCGTATTTGTGACCATTAAATCTCGACCATTCGTATTTGTGACCATTCATCAGCCACCATTAGAATAACTATCACAATTATACAGTGTCACCAGGTATGTTCTTCTCAGTAGTCAGGTCTCAACGACCCTTAATGACCAGAGCATCATCAAAATGATTATATGAATTAAAATGTTTTTGGGCAGGTTACAAGAGCCTTCGATATTCAGAAGCACATAACGCTGAATATTAAACTTAAACATTTCCCAATTCTAAACTTTGAATACAGTCTTAATCTCTGTCACATCCTCAAAATGTATTTTCAGAGAAATATATAGCGTTTTTTCAGAAAATTTGTTATGTTAGCGGTAAATTTCCCAATAAAAGATAATGATGCCTTAGTCTAGCGTGCCATCAAAAGACATTAAATTCAGAGGATCGTTTTGGAGCAACAACGACAAAGAAATTTATGGAGGCATGGAAATTTGACCAGCTCCACATCACACATATTGGTTTCCTGAACGATTTTTCTAGAGTTTTTGTTCGCGTGTGCTCAAAAATGAGCCATCGAAAGCTAGTACAAATGGTTAAATTTAATTCCGAAATACAGGGATAATTCAAATTTTGCTCCTCTCTGACAACAGATGGTATATTGGAACTACCCAACGAAAGCTTTGCGTCAAAGTGAATGAACTACCATCAGATTTTCAAACAATTTCGTCTGTCGCAGCGATACAACAGACAGCGTTAGTTCTTCCAAGGAGATTTGGCTACGCTAAGTGCTGTAGCACTTAACGTACTCGTATTAAGTTAGAAGAACTTACGCTGCCTGCTGTGCCGTTACGACGAAGTGAATTGTTTCTAACTCTTCAACTTGAACAGGAGAATTTTTCGTTCGATCTCTCGAAGAACACACCTGCCGCTCATAGCTTTTTAGATGATCTTGTTGGAGATTGAATTTAAATTTCTGTTCATTTCACAACCACTTATTTCATGACTATACATGACATTTTATATTTCACAAGACGTTTCTTAACTAAATGACGTAAGTGTTAGTTAAACGTGTATCGTAAAACACATCAAGCGTGTGACGGGGTTCAAAACTGCTTTCGAGAGCGAACGCTCAGCAAAAAGCAAATTAACCATCACTGATACTTCGAATTTTAACGAGTGAAACTTCGAAAATACGGAAGCAAGACATGTAAGAAAACTATTTATAAGTTTTATCTTCTCTTAAATCAGTTACCTCCACTAAAATGGAAAATTATCTCGGAGTATTCGGTCGCGTCTCGTATCATACATTCATGTGATGTGATATAACAGAAAATATTGAACTAACGAAATAGCGAGCCTAATATGTCAGTGAGAGTCAAACAACACACGGAGATTCATTAGCGATCGCAGTTATAAGAAATTCAATTCAATGTATTTTATATATTTATACATATATTTACGAATTTAACGTTACTGCAATAATGTTTATATTTTGTAAGGCATAAGCCTAATTTTTTCAGAGTAATCATTTTTTGTGGTAAAATTGAAATATCATGAAGATATACTGTATAAATAAACGATAAATATGGAAACTAAGTAATGTTACAAATAAGAACTGCATTATTCAATTTAGAAAAAATAAACCCTACTTCAAATCTCAAGCGTTCGATGACGAATGCTATCACAAAAGAGTACTTCGTTTGAATGAACATCCTTTTCCACTTCATGTGTGGAAAAAGAGCACAAATCTGTTTCGTTCCTACCTCAAGAAATCGTTAAAGCTGCTGCTAACTCGGCCGTGAACATTTCATAAGTGCAATTTAAAGTTTTCAAGCTGAAGAGAATAACTGAAATTATAACAATAGTTATATTTTTTGAGAAATCAAGTTACAAATAAATAAATAAATCCCAATTTTAGCAATAACATTTTTTCAAATATCAAGATCGCGTTGCAAACAAATCAATAATTTAAGTTTAGCAGAAAAACAAAAAAGAAAATCAAATACGTCTAACTGCTTCAAAATTCACCATAAAATCACTAGAAAATTCTCGACAACAAATACTGGAGAAAAGAGATTCTGGGAATGTTGTGTGTTTTAATCTTTTAACGCAGAGGTGAGTCATTCCTAACTCAGTTATGAGTAAGTCTGTTACTCAGTTATGAGTCATTCTTCACTCAAATTCCAGTCGAGATCTGCCCCAACGTCTGGGGCAGCTGATCAAAAACTTGCAATTTTGAATGACGGAGGTTTACTGGGCCAAGGGGATTCCAGGGAGCTATGGTCCCTTCTGAGTGACCTTCGGGACGCTAACAAGCGTCATCCCTGGCATGAATCTTCACATAGAGGTGTGATGCAATTGCTTCGTATTGAATAACTCCTCTTAGCATTCTGCTCAACTAAACTAGGTATGCAATTGACCACCTCGACTGCAAAAACATTCGACCATTGACGTGGCTCTTGGGACACTGACTATGGTTTATTCAGCGATTATGGACCTCTTTGATAAGAAATATTAAAAAATCCAACGCAGTGACAAATGTCCTGTATCAACTTCGTCTGAGATAGACAATTTTTTTTTTGTCGAAATGAGCTATTTTTTAATTCCAGCTGAGTTGACTTGATAAGTTCGTCTAAAGTCAGTCTCACGGACTTGAATTTGAGGAAGTTAATTTAAAGTTAATTGAGACCCACCGAGTTACAGGAAGTAAAATCTTAATGCGATTCAAGTGCCAGAGACTTGAGACAGTTTCCATTATCGTGAAATTGCGGCAACGCGTCCGTTTGTCGCGTCCGAATCCGCGCGTTGAGAGGGAAGCGGAAGCCAAGATAGTGCAAGTCAACGCTGCACACGCTGCACACGCTGCACACGCTGCACACGCTGCACACACCCACACGCTGCACACACACGGAAGCGTGGTTGCAAGGAAGTCGTTTTCTTTTTCATTAATCCGCCCGTCTTCTGCATCGCTTCAGAGCTCGATATCAAAGTCCAGGAAATAAATAAAGAAAGGCAGCGAAGGCTTGAATGAGATGAAGAAGAAATTGCTCTCCAGGGCCTCGTCAAATCTGAGCAGCCACCGTCAGTTGCTGCATTGCAGAAATGTTGGAAATTGTTGTATGGAAATTGGTAGAATTGAACAAGATAAATGAATGAGAAGCTCAACTCACACATTTGAATTGCAGGTTAATCTAATTATAATGAATAATGCTTTCGAGGTTCAGAGCACTCGACAGATGATGCAAATAGCGGCGAAGAAAGTTGCAAATGTTAAGCAAATCTTGCCAATGAAACCTACAAATTCCCTCACATTTGATACAATGGAAATAATTTGTGTTCCTGGAGGTAAACTCTAATTAGAAACGCATCACTTCCAGTGAGAGAAGCACATCACTTCCAGTGAGAGAAGCACATCACTTTCAGTGAGAGAAGCTCATCACGATCAGTGAGAGAAGCATATCACCATCAGTGAGAGAAGCACATCACGATCAGTGAGAGAAGTACATCACTTCCAGTGAGAGAAGCACATCACGATCAGTGAGAGAAGCACATCACGATCAGTGAGAGAAGCACATCACGATCAGTGAGAGAAGCACATCACGATCAGTGAGAGAAGCACATCACGATCAGTGTGAGAGAAGCACATCACTTTCAGTGAGAAAAAAGCATCACTTCCCTCAAGATCACATTGTAAGAGATGGGCTTCTCCACATCACAAGAAGCACATCCCTTCACTGATGAGTTCAGTCTACCGAAGTAAACATGATATCAGTGCGACAATTGATTTCACGATCCAACCTATCGTTCCTATTCGCCCTTTTGTCGCCCTATCGCCACCCCATTCGCCCTGAGTCATGATCATCATACGTCAGTAGAGAATGATCTAGGCCCTAGATCCTCCAGGCGACAATTTCCTAGATTTTAGGGAATTGTAAGTAATAGTGTATCACTGATATACTCTTTTCCAGCGCAAAAAATCGCAAAGTTCCCTAGATTCTGGGAAATTGTAAGTAGGAGTGTATCACTTATACTCTCTTCTTCAGTGCAAAAAATCGGAAAGCTCATTTGATTCTACGGAATTGTAAGTAAGAGTGTATTCTCCAGCGCAAAAAATCGCAAAGTTCCCTAGATTCTAGGGAATTGTAAGTAAGAATGTATCACTGATACACTCTTAGATTCCTAAGATTCTAGGGAAGTGTCGCCTCCTGAACCCACTCCGGAATGAAGTGAGGTTGCGCAACGCGCGATAGCTCCTGACGTAAGAGCGCTCGAGCTTCTGCGTGTCTTCAACCTGGAAACCGTGATGATCTTCGACGCGAAAATGAAATGATGGAGCTAGAGATTTCTATGCGGCGTTCATGTTTAATTACAAGAAATTTATATTCAATTAGGGAATCATTATTTAGAAAAATGATTAAAATAATCAAAAATAATTAAATAATTTTATGTAATGATTTAAAGAAATGACTTTCAATGGTTTATAAATAATTTTGAAGTTTTTTCATTGCGTGTGAGGTAAAAATGACCGTTTAGGGTAAAAGTATTGCTAATGGTAAACTTTGAGACCTCCTGAGGGAATCGACATCTGAAGCTCAAGTGGAATTAAATCCAGTAACAAACTTCTCTAAGTTACAGCAATAATTCTTTCGTGAAAATGGCTTTAAAAAGTACGAGTATGAATGAGAGTCGTTCCTTCTTCAGATTTCTCTACTTTGTGTAAGGCTAGCATGGGAACAAAACTTAATCCATGTAAAAAAATTGCAATAACAAATACTATTATGCAGTGTTCAGGTACCCAGTATACAGGGCGGCAGAATCGACGAAAACAGCAACGAAGGACGCAAACGAGAAAACAAGCAAGCAAGCTGCGTTACAAGGGTTCTTGTTTTCTGTACTATGACTTAATATTATTTTATAAGAAGAGTTCTTTTTAAGTTAAGCAAACAAACAAGCAAGCAATAAATTGTAATATTATACGGTGCGATAGCTCTAACTTCAGTGAGTTAAAATTACCTATATATAGCTGTTATTTTTGGCGGTGCTGAAACACTATACCGAAATTTTTCTATCGTGTACGTTTCAGAAGGATTAATATAGGAAAAATTCAAGACGTAGTGAGACCTGTATCACAGATACGCTTTTCGAATACTTTTAGATGTGCAGGTCATTATAGGAAGAGTGAAATAAACGTAGCTTCCACTGTGCAAAAATCAAGTGATGGAAAGAAGAAAGGACATGCAAAATTTTTAGTGTGACTAAAAGACTTCTCAGACTATGTAGTGTTCAGGCCATGTGTGGGGCACCTGAACACATACACGCTATTTCTTAAGTGTATTTATGCATATCTTGACGTTAATCGAGCGTTGGCTAAGCACGTTTGCGAATTTCCTGGCGCCTTATATCTCAAAACAGCGAGCATTGCTTAGTGAGCAATACGCTTAACCAATAAAAAGTGAAAAATCCAGACGACCTCGAAAACCAAACGAATAACAATGAAAGCCAAAACCGCTACGCTTTATTTCACCATTCCTACGCAATACCACGTGTCTAATGCGGATTTGCTAGCGTCAAATTAAAGCATTTTGGTTTCAGTGTGATTCCTCACACCTCCACCATACGGGGCTACAAAGGCAGACTGAATAAAGAGAACCTTGTGCCCACGGAAGCGTGCAACCGCACAGCGCGGTTGCGCATGCGCCTTCACGCTGCGTTAGTTGTCCCTTGCCGCGTTGCTCAAGCCTGCGGCGGTACAAAGAGGATGTCACGAGGAAGATGCGTTGCGACACTTCGCGCTCCTCTACACGCGGCGGTGTGTGTGTCGGAGCAGCTCGATACACACGCGTCACACATGTGCGTGTTCACGCGTAAGCGCGGGATACGTGTTCAAGTACACAGCATGAGCGGGAAATACAAGTTCAAGTACACACACATGAGCGTGAAATGCATGACCGTGTTCACACACATGAGCGTGAAATGCATGACCGTGTTCACACACATGAGCGTGAAATACGTGTTCAAGTACACACACATGAGCGTGAAATGCATGACCGTGTTCACACACATGAGCGTGAAATACGTGTTCAAGTACACACACAAAAGCGTCAAATACATGCACTGATAGAAGCAAGCATGAGCGTGAAACACACGCACACCCATGAGCGAGACGTTCATGTGTGAGTAGAGACGTGGCTGTGAAGAGTGGGTCACGAAAACCCGATCTCTGATATTAAATAACCTACTAAGTATCACTGATACGTCCCTCCTCACAAATTATAACAAAAACCACGCGGGAATTATTTGATTCACACCCGAGTATTGTCATTCAATAATAGAGTTATCGTTTAGGATTTTTGCAGCTTAACCAGTTGCTAAAAACAACGCATCAGCTCGCTAAAATGGCTAGTGACGATGGCAGACGAAAGTGATGGTTCTTTTTGAATTAGACGTACTCGTTGATCACGAGGAGGTATCCAGGAGACATGTGTGATATATCAGCCAACATCTGTGATGTTGAAACCCATTCACCTCATCGGAGTTACAGAGATTGCCCTAGGATGGATTAGCTTAACATAAAATTAAGAAGCTTGCCTTACAGGTTAAGATTTTTACAGGTTACATGTTAAGATTTTTTTGGTACCTAAAATGAATGCAGTAAATATCCTAGACGTTTGTTTACCATATATACACATGAGGGTAATCTAAAATTGAAAGTCTGGTATTTTTGCACGCTTAGTATAACTTTGATATAAAAATACACAAATACCAAGACATTAACTATGATTACGGCAAAAATAGCTCATGATCGTTTCAAAAATTATCTTATGGATTTCTGGGAAGTAGTTAATATACGGTGATATGTGTTGTTATCCCGAGTACAGCTTCCAGCCGTTTAGAATATTTACTTACAAGGGCCTCGCATTTATTTTCAAGTCTCTCGTTACATTGTTTTTGGCAAATTCCTTGAACAAAATAAATATTTTGCAAATATAATGTAATATAGCATGGATATAATATGTAACTGAACTTTTAGGTCAAATAAAACTAGCCAAACATGCTCTACATATTTATCCAAACACCCGCCGCACTTAAAAAGTAATTACAAAGCACCAAATTTCTTCAGTATACCTCACACAGACCTGCACTACACCTTTGTACAAATGTTAATACTCAGAAAATCTATACCAATACCGTTGGGGTGAATAACTAGTTTATATCATAAGCTCTATTTAATGAAAGAAAAGATGTATAAATGCAAATGACGCATCCATGCAAGATGGAGTTTTGTGATCACTTAAGAGTTGAGAGAGTGGAGTTTGTGATCAACTTCGACGACTTCGAAAAATTTTCGTGTTTCTTGAATTGTGCTTCACGAGGCTGTGCTTGGTGATGCCAAGGGGCGTTAGTTAGCGCGTCTTTGTTGATAATTGATACATATTTGACAGCAATAGTTTAGGCTGTAGACAATGCAATAGTCTGCGATAGTTCGTTCTTACAGTTGTGTGCGATAGTATGTTCTTACAGTAGTCTGCGATAGTATATGTTCTTACAGTATGTTCTTACAGAGCACACTATCTGCGATAGTGTGCTCTTACAGTAGTCTGCGATAGTATGCTCTTACAGTAGTCTGCGATAGTATGTTCTTACAGTAGTCTGCGATAGTATGTTCTTACAGAAGTCTGCGATAGTATGCTCTTACAGTAGTATGCGATAGTATGCTCTTACAGTAGGCTGCGATAGTATGCTCTTACAGTAGTATGCGATAGTATGCTCTTACAGTAGTCTGCGATAGTATGTTCTTACAGTAGTCTGCGATAGTGTGCTCTTACAGTAGTCTGCGATAGTATGCTCTTACAGTAGTCTGCGATAGTATGTTCTTACAGTAGTCTGCGATAGTGTGCTCTTACAGTAGTCTGCGATAGTGTGAACTTACAGTAGTCTGCGATAGTATGTTCTTACAGTAGTCTGCGATAGTATGTTCTAACAGTAGTATGCGATAGTATGCTCTTACAGTAGTATGCGATAGTATAAGCAGCAGATAGTACATACCTCGTACACCAGTCTGGACAGCAGACAAGGCTTGCAATAACCTGTAATCCCGTAGTTTATTCGCAGACGATACTTTCAAGGTTCTTTTAGACAGGGATGCAGACAGCGCTTACAATACTGTAGTTTAGCTGTAGACAGTAGTTAACTATAGACTGATCTGTAGACAGTACCTTCAAGTTTGCAATAGACTGAGATGCAGACAGTACTTGAAGTAACCCATAATACTGTAGCTTCGTTGAAAACAGTGCTTAAAAGTTTGAAATAGTCTGCAGTGCTCATCAACAGTCTTTAGCAGTCTGGGTTGCAGACACTTTCCTCGACACGCGGTATCACTGCTACCAAAAAATTAAGTCTGCCGCAAAAACTGGTCAGCTTCCTGAATCGGGCGACGGAAAGGCGATTCTGG